>JAQQSW010024678.1:0-10041 GCA_028646575.1 Pseudocheirus occidentalis | reverse complement strand
AAAAGTATCAGGAGGCACTAAATATGACAAGTACTGAACAACATCTCCTTCTTCTCCACCGTGAAATGAAATTGACTATACCTTCACAGAGAGTGACCAACTGATCACTAATGTGGGAGCCAAATGAGAATCAACTCAGCATTCCCACAAAATTATTAGGTGAAACTGGAAAGAGAACAACAAACAGAAAATGAAATATAGATTTTCCCCATTTCCATGGCAATTTCATCATCTATGACAATGGAACCACCACATTTAGACTTTGATATCACAGGCCCCAATGTGATAAATGCACAAAAAATGACACTTGAAACCAAGTTAGGAAATGTATCTGTGCCAACTTAAATCCACATAATACTGTCAGAATCTATAGAAAATTTAAACATTATGAGAATTTTTCAAAGACCACTAGATTGCTTCAATAGAAGATTATCAGTGACATTAGAGTGGGAGGTTCTTATAGAGTAGAGGGAGGAAAAAAGCATTGCAATGAGTTAAAGAGCCTAGTAGAGAGAGTACAAGAATTGAAATCAGAAGACTGGGGCTCAAACTCTAGCAAACCTCTCCTCGCAACAAAAGTTAAAATTAACCCAAGCAACACAATTCAGTTTTACTTTATTGTTTTTAAGCATTGTGGTCATTGTGTATATTATATTTCCTGATTCTGCTTAGTTTATTCCACGTCAACTCAGACAACTTTTCCATGTTTTTCAGTATCAGTCATATTTAATGATTTTGTGGCATAGTAATATTCCATTATATCCATGAACCACAATTTGTTTAGTCTGTCTCACCAAAGGTAATCTTTTCTGGTTCCAATACCCTGCTGCCACACAAATACTTCCATAAATATCATGGGGTTTATTGGGCCTTTGCCTCTGTCTTTGACCTCTTTGTGTTATATGCTTGATTACTTTTTGAGCAAAATTTCAAATTACCTTCTAGAATATTTGATCACTTTCCACATCTACAACCAATGTAAAAGTGTGACTGCCTTCTTACAACACTGACATTTTATCTAATCAAAGGAGTTTGGTAAAGTATTTTCTTTTTCAATTTTTGAAACTAATATGTCTAACATAGGTATGAATTACCCTTTAAAGATATGATAGAATTTGCTTGCAAATGTCTCCAAGCTAGTATCAATCATTCTTTTCTTCTGAGATGGGGTTGCTTAAGAACTCATGGTGTGTTAATAGATTACTTAATATTTTTTAGGTATTCATATACTTCCTTTAAATTCTCACCTATTTTAGAATATAACTGCATGTAGTAGGTTCTGGTTATTTCTTTCTTTCATATAGTTTGATGTTGTCAATTTTTAATTTCTCTTTTTACCATGTAAACTAAAGATCCATTTCATTAGTCTTTTAAAATAGGTAGTCTTTAGCTTTGTTTATCATTTCTAAAGTTTTTTCATTTTCATCTGTTTCTCTAATTTTAAACAGTTCATCCTTTGAAGTTGGTGTATGTGTGTGTGTGTGAGAGAGAGAGAGAGAAAGAAACAGAGAGACAGACAGACAGACAGAGAGACTGGGCCTGAAGTCAAGAGGACCTGAGTTCAAATCTAGTCCTAAACATTTATTAGCTTTCTGAACTTGGACAACTCATTTAGCCCCTGCCTCTTTCAGTTTCCTTAAGTGTAAAATAGGAATACTGTTAGACCCTACTTCACAGGGTTGTGTGAAAAACAATTGTGATAACATTTCTAATGGTCTTAGCATGATGCACACATAGTAGGTGCCTAATAAATGCTTGTTCCTTTTTCCCTTTGTAAAGTTGCTGATTTTCAAGTTTTTCAATTGCATGCTCAGTTCATTAATTTCCTCCCCTTGTATTTTGTCAGTACATATTTTCAGTGATATATTTTTTCTTCTGATGACTTAGTTGCATCCCCCAAATTATAGCATATTCTAATTGTCATTATTCTCTTTTATAAATTTTCTATGAATTTTACTTTGACCAAATGATCAGTCAGGATATGGTTAGTAAGTCTCCATTTAGGTCTTGGTCTTCATGTTTCTCATATTAATTACTCTTTTATATCAAATTATGCTCTATAATGGATATTTTAAGTAACTGTTCCCCAATGCACGGTCTATTTTTGTAAAGGTGGGAAATAGTTACTAAACATATGTGGAACTGAGAATTAATTTTTCATTTATAATATTCCTTAAGTCTTTTAGCTCTACCTTAACCATGAATTTGTTCAGTCTTATATTTTCTATTTTTTATCTTTCTATTAGATTTATCCAGTTTTGAGCAAAGCATAAGAGTCTCCTACAATTCTACTCATTTCTCTTTTACAAATTTAGATGATATTCTATGTGGTCTATATATTTAGTATGAATACTGTTTCATTGTCTATAGTATCTAAGTTTAGTATAGTTCTAATGATGTCTCTCAACAGAGTGGATATGTTTGTTTTATCTAACAGCATAATCATAATGTCTATTGTTTTTTGTAAAGTCACCTGGTACAAAGTAAACTTTATTTCATCCTCTCATTTTCATTCTCTATGTGCCTTTATTTTTTGTTGGTTTTGTGTGCAGAAAGTTGTTGAATTTTGTTTTCTTATCTTTCTGCCATTATCTTTTGTTTTATTGTATTATTGAATCCATTCATATTTAAAAGTATGATTTTGGGGGCCTGAATTTTCCTCCATCTATTTATTTTGATGTTTATATCCACTTCCTCTTTTAAATCAGTGTTTTCCCTTACAATTTGTTTTGCTTATACCACTTTATCTCTAGTATGTTCCCCAAAATCTCCTTTTCTCCCCCTTTACCATTTTGGTTTATTTGCCCTATTTCAAATTCCTTGAATCTGTTTACATTTTTATTTCTTCCTTCTACTCCTTCCCATCACCTTCCCTCTTTTACCCCTTCTCATTACTCAAGGAGAAAGCATTCCTTTCCCCAAACTTCTCTGCGTAAGTGGTATTGTGCTTTTGCACCCTGTTTGAAAAGTGTTCTTTTATTTTGGTATGTGTCATGCTTCATTCCCTTCTGGTTAATTCTAAGATATGTTCTTCCATTCATGAGCTAAACCCTTACTTGTTCATTTACTTTTTTTTATTCTTATTTTTTTTCTTCTCATATAATAAGCAGTGCTTCCAGGGTGCCATATTTGATCACCTGCCTTTATCTCATTTCTAATATTGTGGGGTTTTTTTTAGATTTTTCTCTATTCTCCAATCCCATTGTGTATTAACTAATTTTGTTTTTTTTTTTATTTTGTTTTTAGTGAGGCATTTTTTCAGCCATGTGTCACTCTTAGAAATATCAGTTCATGAGTATTAGGGTCCTAAACCTTTTCTCTAGAAGTGTCGCAGAAGTTATCCTACTATCAAGTCCAAAGAGAATGAAAGGAATACTTAGGGAGGGGTGGTGGCAAAAGGGAATGGAAGGTAGTGGTAGGGGAAATATTCTCACATACTTGAAGCACAAGTAGACATTGGAGTGGAGAAGATTGGTTAACATGACTCCCAGTCTCATCTGAAGCATATATAGTGTGCATACTATCAAAAGAAAGCATATGTAGTGTGCATACTATTAAACACAACTGTTCTGAAACAGAGGTAAACAGTGAGCTACTTTAGGACATTATATTTCAATAAGTTTTTAAACTAAGTCTATTACATACAACTGAAGAGTGAAGTGAAAATTTAAATAATCTACTAGTCTTCTTCTGAGTCTCCAAATTGAAAAATCCCAGGAAACCCATATACATAACCCAGAGCTTTTATGATAAATAAAAAAATAATAATTAAAGTGGGAAGGAAAAAAGTTTAAATATCAGTAAATCATAATTAAGATCACACAAGCCTGGTGCATGTAGAGGAGGGGAAAGAATCTCAGAACACCATTTCCCAAAAGACAAAAGAAAAAAATGCAGTCAAGAATTACCTACCATGCAAAATTCATTATAATCCTACAGGGTAAAAAAAAAAAGGGTCTTTTATAGAACAGAGAATTTTGACGCATTCATGATGAAAAGACCAGAGCTGAGAAGAATCTTTGAAATACAAACAAAGGAGACAAAAGAAACCTAGAAAGACAAATGCACATGAGAAATTCAAAGGTACTATATGATGGTGAAATGCTTGCATCAAAATATTGTCTTCTAGAATCACAGAGGGAGTAAAAGAAGACAAAGGACTTGGGCATGGCTTTTTTCCATGTTACAACTTTTAAAGGAGGAAAAATGGAATATACTAGAGACAAAATCATGAAGAAGCAGGATTAACTGCCATGCAAAACTAATATGCACATGAAGAGTATAAAACTCTTCTGGGATGGAAGGAAGGACATATCATGACACAGTCATCTGAATCTGGAAAAGAAGAGTTGAACACATTCATGCAAAGTGTTCAATATAGCAATATATTACAATCTCATGTATTTTATCATGGTCTTTTTATTTATAAAGAGGGAAATAATAATATAATAAAATAGGAGAGAAGGAAATGCACAGTTGTTAACATGCCAATGCAAGAGTAGAAGAAACATGAGTCTTCTTAGAACTCTGATATCATCAAGGGTCATAGAGAAAGTTGATCAAGATAAGCAGAGGACTGGGTGGGGGGAGATTCTCTCTGTTTTGATGGTGTTAGGAAATTAATGAAATGAGAAGAGGAGGAAAGGAAACTCACTGTCTCATAATAATGGTCAATAAGATGAAGAGTAAACAAGATGGAGGAAGGGGAGAACAGGGTGGGCAATGCAAGAACCTCACTTTCATTTGAACCAGATAATAAAAAGTTGAACAAACTCATACATAAGATGGAGGAATACAAAAGGAAATTAGGTGGGGACAGTTAAAGAGGAGAGGGAGTGCAGGATAGGTAAGAGAGTAGCCAGAAGCAAAACAGACTCTAAAGTTGGAGAGGAAAATAAGAAAAAGGAATTCAAAGTGGAGGTGGAACCAAGATCACAGGGTGGTAAGAAGCAATATGATAAGCATCTTTCAAAAAAAAAACTCGTCCACACAGATTTATAAAATGCACCAGACTGAATCCTGATGGAGAAATTCAGAAGAAAAAAAGGCACACTAAGTTATTTCTCTAGCCCCGCTCAGAATAGGGAGATAAAGAAGCATACAGATGCTAGGCATGGGTTAGACCAGACCTAGCATGAAGCAAGATTGCAAGAAGAGATCCCAGATTCATTCTGGAGTACTCTTAACCCAAGGTCCTATAACAATAACAACTATTAATTGGCAACTTGGTCATCAGTTACCCCTTTCTGGGTCACAAATCCAAGGCAGAGTCAAAAGGGGACCTGAGCATTTCAGTAATATTCTGGAGTAAGGAGGTTCTGGGTGATGTATTAAGAAAGGAAGCAATTCAAAAGCCAGCAGTAGTAATGTGACTCAGAACCCAAGTTCAAAGAGAGTCTCATTGTTAGCCTCTAGCCCAGCCTAGAGCAGGAATCACCCACCAAAGGAGAACATACATTTCTGTCACTCTAAACCAATAGAGCTTTCTAGTTGACAGATATGGGCATCAGAATCTACTTTTACAGAGACCTAAACCCAGGTCACAAACTTGCAGACTTCACATCAGAAGGAAGGGGTGAGCAAGGAGACTTTGCCCTGGATCAGATGACTATGGTAGTACTAAAAGGCTGCAGATCTCCAAACTGTCCCTAAGATACTGAAATGACACAAAATGTAATACCCCCAAAAGCAGCAACAGGATCAGCCCAGACTTTCCCTCTGTAAGCGCCACAGAGCTTAGCCTACTACCAAGTCCAAAAAGAGGAGAATCAGAATACTTGGGGAGAGGTGGTAGTAGAAGGAAATGGAAGGGAATGGTAGGGGAAACTATCCCATATAATAAAGGTAGACATTGGAGTAGAGAGAAGTGGTTGACATTTAAACATCAGTCTAATCTGAACCCTCAAAAGAAGGAAGATTACATACACGCACACACACACACACACACATATATACACACATATATACACACACAGAGAGTTGAGTAAATAAATACATTTCACTCATTAAGGAAATGAGAAAAGAGGGGAAGAGGAGAAAGAGAAATTAGAGGGAAATTAGATTATGGGATGAATTAGTCCTAAGCAAAACTACAAATGAACAAATATAATTATAGTTCTTTTTGAGGTGGCAAATGGTATTCTAAGAAGGGAACCTATAAATTTGGCAATGGATGAATAAATTATGGCATATAAATGTAATGGTATTCTATTTTGCTGAACTCTTTTTTTTTTTTGCTTTTTGGAGGGCAGTTGGGGTTAAGTGACTTACCCAAGGTCACACGGCTAGTTTTTTTGTGTTAAGTATCTGAGGCCGGATTTGAACTCAGGTACTCCTGACTCCAGGGCTGGTGCTCTACTCACTGCACCACCTACCCGCCCCATATTTTACTGAACTCTTATCAACACATTAAACAGAATTCCAGACAACTAATAGGGAAATAGGCTACCCACCTTCATCTCCTTAAGAAGTAATTCAAAAGGAAAAAAAAAGTAAAAATCTATGATCAGGGATTGGTCAAGGGAAAAAGAAGCAGGACAACAGAATGGAAAGAGATTGCTTTAAGTATAGAACAAGCTCCTTTGACCACCTTCTTTTTTATAAAAAGGACAGAGACAAGAGAAACAAAAATTCAAGAGGACAAGATGGGGCACATACACAAATTAACAATCATAACAGTGAACATGAATGGGATAAACTCATCCATAAAATGGAAGAGAATAGGAGAATGCATTGGGAAGCAAGAGTCACACAATATATTGTTCTCAAGAGATGCACTTAAGATATAATGATCCACATGGAGTTGAGAGCAAGAGACAAGAACGCAATCTGTTGTTCTGTAAGTGAACTCAAGGGTTCAAAAAGTTGACATATTTCTCAGCCATGTAACTCACATTTACAAGAATTCTCTGTTGAAAGAGACTGAGAAAGAGAGGAATACAAAAAAAGGATGTACTGTTGTAAATTTATCAACCAAAACCGGTTTTAGTGAATTTACAAAGTTTAAGAAAAAAATTCCATATTCACAATCAGACATAGTTACATAGACCGGGTAAAGTTCAAGGTTTTGAAATTCCCCAAACAGAATGATAGTCACTTAATATGTGTATCTTTGAGAACCATTTTGCTTTTTTAAAAAATTTTTTGGAGGAGGGAAGGCAAAGCAACTGGAACTGCCTAAGGTCACACAGCTAGTAAGTATGTTGAGTCTGAAGCTAGATTTGAGACAGGTCCTTCTGACTCTGGGGCTGGTACTCTATTCACTGCACTGGCTACATGCCCCAAGAATCATTTTCCTAAACTATCTGATCCAGTCAAAGGTGAAGATAGATAATAACTTTAATTACCTTAACATGGTCCCTCCAAATACATTTTTTTTTCTCTCAGAAAATTTTAGGCCTCAATAAGAATGATGCAAAAGAATTTCACTGTAGGATATTACTTGTTAACTGATAGTTGAAAAACTGCTAATATTGTTCATTTAGAGGTGACCAAGGACTTCAGATTAAATTATGTATTGTCCTAATAATATTTGATATGTAGTCTAAAGAAAAAAGGTGTGTGGGGAAGGGTGGAAGTCATCAGTTTCTGTTCACACTGTTATATTCCCCTAAGACATCTATGACCAACAATTTGTAACCTTATTTTCTTCACTCATAGGCAGTTTAAGTCAACTAAAAATCCTGGTTTTTCTTCCTCAAAAACATTAAGAAAATATATCAACCCATCCCCACCCCCTCTAGTCAGTAAGTCAACAAGCGTTTATTAATGCTTACTATGTGAAGGTGTTGTGTCAAGTGCTAGAAATCCAAACACAAGCCAAGAGAAAGACTGTACCTGTCCTCAAGGAGCTTAAATTCTAATAAGGAAGAAAACACATAAAAGGAAGTACAAAAAAAAAAAAAACAGATGAGGAGAGGGATAGGAGGGAGAGTGACAAAGAAATCCAGAAGAATGCCATCTGGTGGGAATTGATAGCATAGCCGGCCAGAGCCCCCTTGTAAATAGAGATTCTGGGAGGACCTCTCCATCTTCTGTTCTGAGGCAGGAATCCTAGACGCAGATGGTTCAGAGGAGGCATAAGTTCCATCAGTGTTGATGAAATTTTCTAGGATGAAGAAAATTCTGGGGCCTGATGGAAAACTCCAGAGGAATACCACTAAGTGGTAAATGATGAGTTATTCAGCCTGGACCCCATCCTCTTTTTGAACAATTGTTAAATAACTAACAACAACAAAACTAAGTCCAAGAATTTATATTTATTTCTATTTTATTTTATCTTAATAGATTTATTCCATTATTTCCACCTATCAAGAATTTTCAGGAACTTAATCCAATGCACTAGTGTAGGGGTGATTTGTAGAGCTGGATTATGCTGTTTTGCCCATAAATATTTTGTGCATTCATATAGGTCTGTCTAGAGGTGGCTCACAGTGAGAAGAGAAAAAACATCTCTACTTTTTCCCACCTTTCTTCAAGAGAGACTTTGATTACTGATAGGAGATTCAGCTGGCAGTTGAGGCCAGAGGCTGAGGAGAGGGTACTAGGCAAAACATATTTCTATGCTCCCTTGAATATTATTAGTCTAGAACAATAATATTTAGGTTCAATCCATACTCCTGATTATTATGTCCAAATGGGAAAGGAAGACCCTAAGCTACATATCCAAAGTTTTTCCAAGGTTTTATTCTCTTCCCAACAAATGTCAGTCTTACATTGAGCTCATGTAGCAAATAGTAAGTAACCCCACTTATTCAAGTTGATTTCAAAGTAGAAATCAGAGAAAGCATACATATGAGAATATCTATCAAAAAATACACATAATGCAAGAGTGAATGAACTTTCCAATTGGGAGTGAGAAAACTCAGCCCTACTAGGAGAAAGATAGAGAGAAACAGAGACAGAGAAATGGAGAAGAGAGAGAGAAGGGAAGGAAAGAGTGGAGGAGAGAGAGGGTGGGGAGGGACGGAGAGAAAGAGAAAAAGAGAGAGAGAGAGAGAGAAAGAGAGAGAGAGAGAGAGAGAGAGAGACTCTCAATCTCAAATCTCATTCAAGGGGAAATTCCCCAAAGTCTCTGGTATGTAGTAAGAAACAGGGACATAATCAAAATGCTAGCCTCTTCTTAGAGTCTCAGTTCAGGTATCTAAAGAGAAACTGGAATGTTGTGATAATTATAAACTTTATATTGTTTGATATTATTGTTTGATTATAGTTTAATGTCATGTGATGATAAGACTCCAATATGGAATATCTTAGGAAAGCAATCTTAAAACCCATAGAAAGTAGATAAGACTTGAAGCTTTTTGATTAGATGAATTCTTGATATATAAGTCTTGAGCCATTCTCCTTCTGCTGCCTTAGTTAACAATAGACTCTCTCATGAGTTTGTGGTCCTGATAAAGAAATTCTCTGCACCAATGTTTTACCCCCTCCTGATATCACTAAGAAACTTTGAGAACTTTTCTATCAGTTCTGGGACTGATGCTCCCTACTACATTTGGCACCAGTGACCAGTTCTCAACCAAGTCTCTCTTTAGGATATATAATCTTGCCACTTGAACCTCAACTTTGAGCCTCTTTCCTCCCCCACACATCTCCCTTACCCTCAGGCTGGGAGCTTTTTTCACAGGGAGACAAACCTCTGTCTATGTTGTCACACGGTACATATGTACTCTTTGTCTGCCTACTCACTCTGTCACATAAACAATACATTTTGTCACTGCATCATTTCCCTGAGTACCAGTTTCCTGGAGATCCTGAACCCAGGTTTTGCTTTAACCCAAGCCTGGAGAGACCAAATAAAGCAAATATCACCTTTTGTCTCTCAAAGCCAGAGGACCCTATTGTTTCTTCTCTCCAACTCCCACCAACTCAACCTCTCAATTGAAAGTCATCAGCATCCATCAATGAGGAAAATCCCATGCAACTGGCCCCTTAATCTAAGTGTTATAGTAGCCATTGCTCCTGCCTTTTGGTCATAATAAAAATTTATTTAAAACAGTTATAAACTTGCTTTCTGTCTCTCCATACAAGGAATTAGTT
>JAQQSW010024677.1:0-10041 GCA_028646575.1 Pseudocheirus occidentalis | reverse complement strand
GGGAGTTCTGAGTTCTGGGCTCTCTTACTCCCGTTCCATGCTTTGACCCTTTTTATCCACAAAAAAGGATTTTAGAGTTTTATGGGTATTTTTATTTTGCCTCCTTTTCCTCATGTTGGCCAGTCAATTAATTGGTTGGGTTTTTTTTAGGTCTGTGAAACTCTGCTTCTAGAGGGGGAAGCTCTGTTCCAAATCGCTGGGGTTTTCCCAGCTGCCGGAGCTATTGGGGGGGTGTTGCAAGTCCCCCCAGCTTTGGCTTGCTGAAAGTGCACCCCAGGACCACCACCCAAGACCACGATCTGGATCCAGGCCACTCAGCGCAAGAGCACTTGGCCCTGATCAATCGATTCAGCCCCACTGCGGAGTCCGCAGGCCAGGGGCTCTGAAACAGCCTGGTGGGGGCCTCCAGTGGATCCAGCAGTTCCCTTCCCCCACTGCTTCCTTGCCCCGGGGGGCAGAATAGCTGAACTGCTTTTACCATTCCCAAATTAATTTTCAAAGTTTCACTTTCACTAACCGACTCTGATGCTTTAAAGCTCCCCTTAGGCAGGTGCTTTAGATTTTCTTTGAAGTAGACTCACTCTGCTCTGTGGGAGGCTCCGCGCAGCAGCCGCTGAGGTTTTGGGTTGGCTGGGTCTCTGCTCCGCTACGAGCTGCACCTCTCCCATCCCGTTCCTCACGCCTTGGTGGATGTGGAGGTGCTGGAGGCTGTAGAACCTCTGCAGGCTGGCTGCGGTGCTTGCTCAGCTCAGCTTAGCCTGGCTCCTTCCCACTGTCCCAGGCCTGGCCACTGTCTCGGCTTCAGGCTGTTTCAGTCTCCGCTCCTGGCCACCTCGATGAGCCCCTGCTGCAGAGCTGCCTTCAGTGAGAGATGGGTTCTCTGTATTTTTGCGAGTCTGAGACTCCTAGACTTTATCTGGGCTCATAATTTAATGGGTGTTTAGGGTTGTGGTGTGGGAGCTGAGGAACCTTTCTGCTTCTATGCCACCATCTTGGCTCTGCCCCTCAAAGTATCTTTAGGTTAATCATTCTCTTTAGTATGTTATGCCTTGGAACCAACATAGGATGGATAAACTAATAAAAGGCATGTCTTTTTAGGTGTCTGAAGTTTTGGGGCAAAAAGCCTTGAAGTCAGGGTCTCAGACAAAAGTCCTTTTAAGTATTATCCCAGGGGGTCTTTAGGGAGCTGGCTTTATACAAAGTTGCTAGGCCTATCACCAAAAGGCCCTAATTAGAGTACCTTATCTAGAGCTTTATCTGAGTCCTAGAAACATGGCCTGTCACATGCCCTAAAGACATAAATATCTAAACACATTCCATCCATACTTCTCTTTATCAGTTCTTTTTCTGGAGGTGAATAGCATCTTTCTTCATTAGTCCTTTGTAGTTGATTTTGAGTATTTATGATACTCAAAATGAATTAGTCCCTCGAAGTTGTTCTTATGACAATGTTTCTGTTACTGAGTACGACATTCTCTTGGTTCTGCTCATTTTCACTTTTCATATTTTCATATAAGTCTTTCCGTGTTTTTCTTACAGCACAGTGGTATTCTATCACAGTCATATACCACGACTTGTTTAGCAATTCCCCAATTGAAGGACAACCCCTCAATTTCCAGTTCTTAGCCACCACAAAGAGAATGGTATAGTACCAATGCAATATTTACAGCACCCAAGATCATGATAAATATACCACTCATGACTATAAATATTCCCACATCGTGCTCGATTGTAAAATATAACAAACTCTCCATATAGAGGACAGAAGCAAAACATTTATTTAGACACAAAAAAACCAAATCCCAACACCAGGAAACTGAATCCATCATAGCAAGACAGAGTTAATGTACCACAAAGTAACAGGGAGCCATGCCATCCTTTAGCATTCCCACAAATCAATGTAAAATCAATATTTACTCACAAACCTGACTAACCCCTTGCCTAAGGGATCTCTCTCTCCCCCCTTCTCTCTCGCTCTGACTCCCAGCGGTCTCTGCTCCACCTTTCAGCAAACTCCTACCACAGGCTTCATGTAACCACATTTAGCTGGTTAGGGGGCAGAGTTTATTTTCAAAGCAGGGAACGTCTTCAGATTCCCCTAGACTTGTTCAGGGGCAGGGAAAATCTTCAAATTCTCATTACTATTACAAGCGGCTATAAATATTTTAAAACATCTAAGTTCCTTTCCTTTTTTCCCTAATTACCTTGGGAAACAAACTTGATACCGGTATTGCTGCCTCAGCGGGTATACACAGTTTTATAACACTTTGGGCATAATTCCAGATGACTTTCCAGAATAGTTGGATCAGTTCACAGTTTCTCCAACAAGGAATTCATGTCCCAATTTTTCTACATCCCTGCCAACATTTGTTGTTTTCCCCGTTTATCATTTTAGCCAATCAGATAGGAGTAAGATGAATATCTCAAAGTTATTTTACCTTGCATTTCTCTAATCAGTAGTGATTTAGAGCGTTTTTTCATATGACTATATATAGTTTTGGTTTCTTCATCACAAAACTACCTTTCATATCCTTTAACCATTTATCAATTGGGAAATGACTCGTAGTCTTATAGATTTGACACAATTCTTTATAAATTTGAGAAATATTACTTTTTAGCTGTTTATCTTAAAATTGTTTTCAGAGTTTTAACATCTGCTTAATGGAGAAGTTTGTGTGACTAATATTTATGTCACTTGACCTCTGTCTCCGTTTCCTCAATTGTGAAATAGATTATAAAAACAGTTCCTATCTCACGGGGTTGTTGATCATATCCGTAAAGTACTTAACACAGTGTCTGGTACGTGGTAAGTGCTATAGATTTTGTTACATTCTGTTAAACCTGAAAGATGAATTCTGAGGAGTCTCCAACATCTATTCCTTTTCACTCACACTGCCTAGTACAGACCCTCATTACCTCTTTCTTGATCTTTTGCATTAACCTCCTAATTTGTGTCCTGGTTTCCAGCTTGTTCTCAATGATCTATCACACTCTCATCTTAACTAGAGATGTGATAATTGTAATACTCATGCCTTCTGAATACTTGTTTCCTTGTTCCATATTTGGCAGAATTGGTTTTAGAGTGAAAAATAGGTCTTATTTTAAAACTTCAAGTGATTTTTATTTGTAGCCTACAAATTCTACTGTGCAACTCAACTGTGAATGGGTAAACAGAATTTTCATGTGAAAACTCTGAGAAAAACAAGGCTGAAAACATTGGACTTAAAAATATATATATTAGGAAACACAAATTGATCCCACATTCTAAACTTCAGCACGATTCCATTATGACTTGTCTTGGAGCTGCTTATGGTTTTAAAACAGATGTAATTTAGAATGGTCTTTCAAACCTGCTTAGGCTGATGGATACTTTTTGTGTCCTTGCAGATGAATTTTGTAAACTTAGCACAAAATGAAATAAGTGGATTTGTCCAACTTAAGTACAGTTGCTCAAAGCACACCTATGATGCTTTAAATTTTAAAGTCAAAGATTTTAGGGAGTAAAAGATATTTTACCACCTTCCCTGAGGTCAGTTGAAAATGGGGAATCCAAGTAGGAAGGGAATATTCTCAAAGGAATCTGCAATTTCATGAATTTGAAAGATATCTACAGCAGTGCAGATTGTAACCCATTCTTCCTTGCCCATTCTGTGAGAGTCCAATCCGTGTCCTTCCATCAGTTTGTCACTGGGGATCCATCCACTTTCTCTTGATATTATGAGCATACCCGTGGAGCACAGGGGTGGTCCACTCTTGTCCTTTTGACAGATCCCTTTGCTTTTTCAATCCTACCATGCATTGATAGCATCCACAGAATCACAAACCATTGAGTCCAACCCCAACTCGAACGTTTTATATAATAAATATAACTATATTTATTAGATATTATTTTATTATTAATTATATATAATAATATATAACTATATATATACTATATATTAACTATATTATTAAATATAGTAAGATTGATCAGTTGTCATCTCCCTGCAGGAAGGGGAACCCAGCACCCCTCAGATCATTCCATTCCACTTATTTTGTTGTTGTTGTTGAGTCATTTTGGTTGTGTCTGACTCTTCATGACCCCATTTGGGGTTTTCTTGGCAAACATATCAGAGTGGTTTGTCATTTTGTTCTCTAGCTCATTTTAAATTTTTTAAAAATGGATTCATTTTCTTTTTCAAAGTTCACTTTTATAAGATTTTGAGTTCTAAATTTTCCCCTTTCCCTTCTCTGCCCTCTTCCCAAGATGGCATGCAATCTCATATAGGCTCTATATGTATAGTTGTATTATATATATTTTTACATTAGTCATGTTGTGAAAAAAGAATTGGAACAAAAGGGAAAAACCACAAGAAAGAAAAAAAAGCAAAACAAAAAAAGAGGGAGAAAATAGTCAGCTTTGATCTGCATTCAGACTCCATGGTTCTTTTTCTGCACGTGTGTAGCATTTTCCATCATGAGTCTTTTGGAATTGTTTTAGATCATTGCATTGCTGAGAAGAGCTAAGTCTGTCAGAGTTGTTCTTCAGAGTAAGTTCAATCAGAGTAAGTTCTGTCAGAGTAAGTTCACACAATGTTACTGTTAGTTCCTTTGTACAATGTTCTCCAACTTCTGTTCACTTCACCCAGCATAAGTTTATGTGTGTCTTTCCAGGTTTTTCTAAAATCTAGCTCATTTCACAGTTGAGGAAACTGAGGCAAACAGGTCTAAATGACTTACCTCAGGTAACACAGTAGTAAGTATCTGAAGGACAGATTTGAAATCATGAAGTTACATTTTCCTGCCTGTAGCCCCAGAATTCCAAGCCCAGTGCTTGGAACTCCATTCCACTTGTGGGTGGTACTAATTGTAAGATGATTTCCTGACATCAAACCTATATTGGACTCTATTTAACTATCAACCATTCCTGATGGGACCAAATAGAACAAAGATACTATTTCCTCCATACCAAAGTTCTTCAAATTCTTGAAGGCAGCTATCTTGTCCCTGCTCCCCACCCTCTGCCTAGACTTCTTTTCTCCAGTTCCTTCAAATGATCCTCATATGACATGGGCTCAAGGACCTTACCATCCTTGTTGACTTCCTCTGGACACTCTTCAGTTTCTTAATGTTCTTTTTAAACTGTAGTGCCTGGAACTGAACAGAATACTCCATATGATCTCTAATGAAGTTAGAGACCCAACTTTAAATCTGGCCTCAGACATTTGCGAACTGTGTGACCCTGGGCAGGTCACTTAATCTCTGTTTGCCTTAGTTTCCCCAACTGTAAAAAAATGAGAATAATAATACTATATACTTCCCAGAGTTGTTGTAAGGATCTAATGAAATATATTTGTACAGTGCTTAGCACGTGGTAAATACTCAATAAATATTACCTATTATTATTAATTAGCTTGTTGTCTAATAAAAACTCCAAATCAATTTTCAGAACAACTATTGCCTTACCATATCTCCTCAATCATGAACTTATATAATTGGGGGGTTTTGTACTCATATGTAAGACAATTATTTATCCCTCTTGAATTTCAGTTCTTGAATAGTCATCCCTCTTCTATTCAGTCTGATCCTCCACACTATTGATTTTTTTATATAAACTCCATCATCCACTGTGTTACCAGTCCCTCCTAGCTTTATGCCATCTGCAAATTTGATGAACATGCCATGCCAAATCATTGATAAAAGTATTAAAAATAGCATACACAGGGCTAAACACAGATCCTTGGGGGACTCCCCTGGATGTGGAACCATTAACAAATACTCTTTGAGTCCAGGCATCTGACCTGTTCTGAATGCATATGATTCTACTGTTGTCTAATTCACATCTCTCCACCTTCTCCAAAGAGTATGAGATAAAAGCTTTGCTATAATCTACATAAGCCATATTCTTTCCATCCCCTTCACCTACTCGTTCAGTAATTCTTTTTAAAAAGGGCGAAAGAGGAGAATGTTTAGTCTGCCAGGACCTGTTCTTGATAAAACCAGGCTGGCTCTTTGTAATTACTTCCCTTTCCAGATGTTTATCAAACATCTCTTCAATCATCTGTTCTAAAATTATCCCAGGAGTCCAAGATAAGCTTGCTGGCATATAGTTTCACTTCACATATTTGAAAACTGAGACAACATTTGCCCTTCCCTCATCATATGTTTCCTAATGCTTTCCAGTATCACTGACCATGGCTCAGAGATACTCATCTGATGGTTCTTCCAGGACCCCAAGATGTGATTCTTCTGGGCTAGGTTCAAAGACAGCTACATTCATCTTACTGTCTTTTTACTTATCTTAGGTTTCAACTCCAGTTCTTTGTTTTTGTGTTTCCAATAAAAGGGTTATTTTCTTTGCTAGAGAAAATAGAAGCAATGAAAGAATGAATTTCTTAGCTTTCTCTCAGTTGTCAGTTATCCCACCTTAAAACAAATGTCCTATCATTTCTCTGTTGCCCCCTTTTCTCTTACTATAGCAACAAAACAAATCCAAACTCCTAACCCCCAAAAAACCAAACCCCTATATTTGTTGTCCTCAGCTTTCTTCAGCAGCCTCATCTCCTTCTGAGCTTTAGCACTCCAAACCCAGTTTCCATAGGACCACACCAATCCCTTTATCTTCATACTCTGTTATGGAGCCTGGCTTCCATATTTTGTGTATTTTGTCAAGACTTCATAATCACTAGCAATACTTTTCAGTGTCTTTCTGGCAGCATCACTTTTGCCCTTGTGAGTCACCAGAAGCAGGAGTTCCCATCTATTTCTAAATCTTGGGAAGCTTTCTGTTATGTCTTGAATGCATGTTCTTAGAAGGCTGCAAATTTTGTTTTTGGTTTCTGTTATTGTTGTTCACCAAAGTCATCAGCTACAGCTACTGTTCTCTTTTTCCTTTGACCATTCCTTACTGGATAGCCTCTTATCTCATGGTTTCTGCGGCTCTATTATGTTATTTTTTGAAGGATAAGAGGTTTCTTCCTTCTTGAGTCAACGGTTGTCTCTTCTTCAAAAACAGCCCTCAGTTTGTATTTAGGTTCTAGTTGTACAGTTACACTTTCCTACCTTGTTTCTACTGTGTTCCTGTCCAACATCCTGACAAGATCCAAGTCTCCCCATCTCCACTTCATCTCCTCCTCTGTTTTCCCCATTAAAGCCTTGCTTCTGTTTCTCCAATGATACTTAATTTTCCTGACATCCTAAACTGTGGAAAGACATTCTTCAAGTTTTTTTTTTTACCTTTTTCCTCTGTCAACAAAATCAGTGTGCCCTTGCACACAGATAACAGTCACTAAGTTGTGGTAGAATTCTAACCATGTCACATGTCATGTAAGTTGCTGCACAATTTTCCTTGCTCTCCATGCTGGCTGAGGCTTTCAGCCTTGTTTGTTTTAATCACTTCTGGGTGTTTGTGCCTATACTCAGTTTAAAACTTTTACAGCCAATATCATTTCCCAATAACTTGGCAAACCCACTCACCTTTCTTCAGTCAATTAACCAATCATTAGGCATTTTTAAAATACATACTATGTGCCAGGTACTTTGCTAAGTGCTAGGGATACAAAGAAAAAGCAAATTTAGTTTCTGTCCTCAAAGAATGTGCCTCTTCACAGCCTCACTCACCTCCCCTTTAGCCTTGTACCAACCCCTAATCTATTTCACCAATTTGCCCCAACTACCTCTATCAATTTGCACTGTTCTATCTCACTGTTCTATTTTCTTTTTCTTACTTGCCTTGTTATGCCAGATAACTTCCCCTTTACCTTCTTTGGTCTTGTTTTAGATTCTATCTTCTAATTCTTCTAGAGTTCTCATGATTTTCCTTAATCTCTTTTTGTCCTTCTGAAATATTCTTGAGCCTCTTCCTCTTTCCAACCAGAATCTGAATCATGACCAGTAACTGAGCCTAGCAATTGGACTCTTTCAAATTTTTCTCAATTTCTTAAAAATTTTTCATAACCATATTCAATTTTGACCAGCTTCAGTAGTCCAACTCCACTCTTCCCAAGTTAGCTACATGATATCTTTCTCCTTTTTATTCAACTTAGTTCCTTCTTTTTTTCTAGCTCTTTTTTTAATGTACCCTCTTACAAAAAGGCAGAAGCAGAATTCCTTTTCTCCCATTCCTCTTTCAAGTTCCTTATTTATTATGTGTTACAACTTTCTTATATCAAACATGCATTGCTGTTAACTCTGTGTGATGCTAATTTTCACTTGTTTGGAGACTGTTGTGTTCTATGACACAGCTATATAATAATGTTAGAATATTTGTGTAACAAAGATGGATTTTTGTTTCTAGGAGAAGTATGGGATCATTAAATGAGGTTTGCAATGTTCTCAAGGTAATCATCTTGCCTTCTTCCTCCTATTTGAGTTTGCATTAAGCTCGTCTGTTTGTACTGTCTTCTTCAAACATGTATATACTCTTGAAAATACTCTACAGCAGAGGTATGAAAAATGTGGAGCACTCCATTCCCAAGTGTGACCTGACCAGGTTAAAATGTAATTGGGAAGTGTTTAACAAAATAAGTAAAAACACAGTAGAACATAGATAGTGTTAATATTTGGTTTTCTAAGTCAATATGTGGTCCACAGAAATTCTTATGTATATGTATAGGTTTAATGGCATCTGTTTCTAAATGAGTTTGACACCATTGCTCTACAGACAGTCCGTTCAGTTTGTGCTTCACCAGTGTCATTGGTCCTCTTCAGAAATGGAACAACAAGCATCTGGGCACTGGCACATTCATCATCCACTTTTTTTAAACCTATGTGAATAGTTAGGCCAGATTCTTTTGAGTGGTATAAATCTCTTCCAGGGGCCTCTGCAGCGTTTTAAGACTTGATGAAGTCAGCATAAGGTCAGTCTGCAAATGCAAACTTGTGAAGCATCTTACCCTACACAGGGAATTCTTCAACATGTACCCTACACTGAATCTCCTCAATCACAATGCCAGCACCGTTAGCAAGTGCACATCTCCTTGTTTTGTGCCTTGCTTAATTTCCATGATCAGAGTCAATGAACAAGGTTACTTCCATAATAGAAGCCTTGATTGATTGTGATAGATGGATGGGAGATACTGTATTGGATAGGAGCCTTTAAGGTGATGTAACGCCATGCACCAGCAGATTTCCAAAAGAATGCTACTGGGAACAGCTTTTAAGGTTTAGATTACACGGTATAGTAAGCACTCCATTTATTCCATTACAAATCAAGGCAAACATTTACAATATATCACAGTATAATATTCACAACAAATCAAGGTTCAGTACAACATTCACAACAGCTTGATATTTGAATGGCCACATAGTTTTCACTACAGGAGCCACAATATTTAGAACAAAACATTCAATCAATTAATAATACAGTAATCAATACTTAATCATTCAGTCAATTCACAATACAATAATCAAACTTCCACTCATGGGGCAACCATACATCCATTCAATCAGTCATTAAATACAATCATTAGAAAACCACACAAACCTTCGATTCCTAGGTGTCTAGCAAACTTCAGTTTCATCCAAGGGGAGGCTTTTGCTTCATCATGACTCTGAGTGGTCTCTCTATTCCCTGGATCCCCTTCCATGGTCTCAGCAACCTCCTGAATCCACTAAACAGTCACCTAGATTCAGACGCAGACAGCTCCCAGGTCCTTGTCTAGTCCTCAGGGAAGTCCCTGGCACACACTGAAGTTCACAGGGTTCAGCACATCTCAAACCCTTCACAACTTCTCTTGCCTGGAACTCAAGGAACAGCCAGGCCATGAACAAACAAAGTCTTATCCCGGTGATGCTTCTTCAGTCCTCCAGCAGTTCAGCTGGCCCTAGGACCCAGAAGGAATATCGGCCTTCCAGGCAGCCCTCTCAGCCTTCCAGGTGGCCTTCACCAGATTCTGGTCTCAGCAAAACTCCATCTCAGTTCTCAGTCAGCTTCCAGATACTAGGAGAGAAACTCTCTCTCCTGACTAGCCATGTGAGCTTGGGTGGATCACTTAACCCCAATTGCCCTCCAAAAAAAAAAAAAGAAAGAAAAAGAAACTGTCTCTCTCTCTCTCTCTCTCT
>JAQQSW010024676.1:0-10041 GCA_028646575.1 Pseudocheirus occidentalis | reverse complement strand
GCTCACTGAAAGCGCACCCCAGGACCACCACTCAAGACCCCGATCCAGATCCAGGCCACTCAACTCAAGAGCCCTTGGCCTCGATGGGTTGCGTCAGCCCCCCTGCTATCTGCAGGCTGAGGGCTCTGAAGCAGCCCAGTGAAAGGCTCTGTGGCTCTTAGCCGTTCCTGCTGCAACAGCCGCCTCCCGCTGCCTCCTTCCCCTGGGAGCAGTTTGGCCAGACCCGCTCTTCTCCTCCCCAGTTAGCAAAATCCACTGACCTTTCTCTTAACCTTTTTGTCTTCTGGCCTGATAAATGTGGTAACTCTGCCTCCAGTGCAGCCGATCTGCTCTCCTATAGCCACGGTTCCCGCCTGATGCCCCAGGGCCTGAGCTGGCTGGGTTTCAGCCACAGGTCCCAGACTGCTGCGAAGAGCCCCGCCTGCTGCGCTGCCTGTAGCAACAGATGTGCTTTCTGTCTTGTGGAGAGTTTTGGAGCTTGAAAATCTGTTTAGCGTCCCATTTTATGATTTTTTTAGTGTGTCTGTGTGGGAGCTGTGGTCCTTTGCTGCTTCTACGCTGCCATCTTGGCTCCACCTTTTATACTGGTCTTTAAGGTTGAGAACCTGGGTGACAGAAACCTGGGTGGTGCCTTATACAGAAACAGGAGGGGTGGGTTTCAGGCAATGACAATAGGTTCTGTTTTGGACATGTTGAGTTAGAGACACCTGCAGTTCATCCAATGCAACATGGAGGTATGCTAGGTTTCCCGGTATCCCTGAATGTGGAATCAGTGGCATGGTGAGAGAAATATAAGTGGTAATAGGCCAGAGAAGATTAAGGAATGTAGCCCACCAACATATCTTGGGCTAGACAAACAAAACACTAGATTCATATTTTGTCTTTGGGGAAACAAAAGCAACAACATAAATATAATTTTGCTAAAATAATTTAGCAAAATTCCATGCAAGTGTTTTCTGGAGATGAAACATTACACGGTCTGTAAGCCTTCACTCCATTCCCAAACCATCTCTTGGTGCTTTGTTGTTTTAGACACACACACACACACACACACACACACACACACAGAGTTAGGAAGCTAGGTGGTCCAGGTTGGAATGTTAATTTACTGGATTCCAAATAAAACACTACCTTCTCTGGAATGGGACAAAAGCTACAATGACTATTCCTCTGGAGCACTTGAACTTGGGAACTGCTTCCAAATACTTGCTATTGTTGTCTTTCTCAGATGACCTAAGAGCACATATGATGCTTTACAGCACACTTAGATTGCAAAAGAATACTTTGTGCACAGGCTCATCAATGGTTTAACCACTTCCTGTTAATCTGTCCTTACTATAATTCTTCCAAGGAAATTTGTCCTGAAGACAAAATGAAATTATACTTTCTCTTTTCTTTTTTGATACAATTTAGCTACAAAGTTGATTCCCTGCCCCCTCCCCCCAGCTCCTCACCCCTGTCATAGTGTTACAAGATCAATATTGTAAGAGGGTGGTTCTTTATAAATGAAAGTGTGTCCAGATAAATTTTGGATTTTCTTCAATTTGAAAGCATTTAAAAAATTTTTAACAAATCACCGAAGCAGTTTGCTTTCCTACTTTCCTGCCAAGAGCAAGCTTTCTTAAGTTACTGGCTATGGTTGAAAGATTCCCATTATTCTTAAAGACATGACACCTAAATAAAATGCCCAATTTTATCTCAAAAAACTAGTTCTACCTATTTATAAACATAGCCTAAGAGGGTCACTATTTTTCTCTTGGAAAGAGATAATAGTCTATTTTTATTATTTTTAACTTATTATTTTTGTCTATACTATCACCCAAGTCATTGATCAAAATGTTGGACAGAATGGGGCCGAGAACTGAATTCTTAAAAAACACTAGAATCTTCTCCTCAAGCTGGCTGACATGGATACATTAATCAACACTCTGGACTGGTCATTCAACTACTGCAAACCTATCTAATGATAATATCCTATAGTTTACATCTTTCCACTTTGTCTTTAAGGAGATTATGAAAGACATAGTTAAGGTAAATGGCTATTTTTTCCTCATTCTTTTGCTATGCTGTGAATTACTGATAGGTACTGATAGGCATCAGACACTACCTGTGTGACCCTACGCAAGTCAATTAACTCTGCCTCAGTTTCCTCTTATGTAAAATGAGCTGGAGAAGGAAATGGCAAATGTCTCTGCCAAGAAAACTCCAACTGGGGTCACAGTCAGACACTACTGAAATAACTAAACAAAGCTCTTTCTAGAACATATTTTATTCTAAGATCTTCTTTTTAGGAATGAATGAGTAGCAGATTATTAACTTTTTTTTCCTCTTGGGAGGCAATTAGTGTCCTCCTCTGTATCCCAAATAATCATAATAGTAGACAGATAAAGTGTTAAGTATTTACTGCAAGTCAAGCACTATTCTAAATGCTAGAGACACAAGTATAAGCTAGCAAAACAGTCCTTGTCCTCAGAGAGCTTACATTCTAATGGGAGAAACCATAAAGGATGGCTGGAAATCAGGAAGGGAGTGGTCTATGAACTTGGTGGCA
Organism: Pseudocheirus occidentalis; assembly: GCA_028646575.1. Taxonomy (NCBI): domain Eukaryota; kingdom Metazoa; phylum Chordata; class Mammalia; order Diprotodontia; family Pseudocheiridae; genus Pseudocheirus; species Pseudocheirus occidentalis. The sequence goes on along the minus strand of JAQQSW010024676.1, from coordinate 7,490 downwards.
CAATGTACAGATGGTCTAGAATTGACTGGCTGGTCTGGTTCCAGGCAAGATAGGGTAAAAACTCACCATCAGAGTCTGGTACTGCAGGGTTAGTGGAATAAAATATTCTGAAGTGGGGAGGTGAAGATGTTCCTCATAATATAGGCAGCATGGTGAAAACATCTTTACATTACACTTTAATGCTTCACAAAGCATTTCATGTATTCAATCAATTAATCAAACATTTATTAAGTGCCTAGGATACAAGGCTACCTTGTTTGAATATCACCACAACCCTGTCAGACAGATAAACATTTTATTTATACTCTGAGATGTGGTTTAGAAAAATTTGGAAAAGATCATCTGAATCAAATTCTTGGCCTTTGTATCATTTCATCCCCACACAGCCAGAAAAAGTAGATGACTAAGGTTTAAAACAACAAGTTAACTCTGAGTAATGAAAAAAAAAGTTCAATGATGGTTAGGCAGAAGGGATATTGAAATAAAATTCCTGCTTTGTGACTACAGGTAGTGAACTACTATGACAGAATGTTCCAGGCATCATCAGGCAGTCTGTTTGGGATATTTTTATTATGTTTATCACAAAGCAAGGTTTAGTTTGTAGGAGGATGTATAGGAGATGACTATTATAGAGATAAAAGGCTTCAATAAAATATAAAAACATACTTACATATATTAAAATTACATAAAAATTAGAAGATCTTAGGATAAAGTCTAGATGGAGATCTAGATAGAGCAGTTATCAAAAATTCACAGCATAGCAAAAACATTGGGAAAAATAGTAGCCATTTACCCTACAAAGTCTTTCATGATCTGATAGATGAGGTAGAAAGATGTGCATGGCAGGACGGGTTTGGAACAGTTGAATGACCCATATAATTTTCAGCTAATTCCAAAACAATTTTTTTGGTAATCTGATCATCTAAGATTATTGACTATGAGTTGGGATAAGTGGGTTCTGGCCCTGGTTCTTCCACTGATTAGCTGTATGACCATTTAGAGTAATCATATCATTTCCCTTGGTCTGGAGGCTGGGTTTCTCCTCTAAAGTCTCCTCCATTTCTAAATTGATGAGCCAATGGAATCTAAACCTAGGTTCTAGTGCTAACTCTGTGACCTTGGACAAGTCAGTTAACTTGCTTACACCTATTTCCTCTTCTATAAAACTAGGGGTGTTGGATGAGCTGATTTCTTTTGGATTCTTTTCAGTTCTCATGTCCTATTATGATTTTTTTCCTTCTAGAACTTCATATCTTTTACTACAACTTGCCCCCTGCTCCAGGCCCCCACATACCATACCTAATATTCCACATTGCTGGATGCTTTAGAAAACTCAATGGATTAGTTCAGGAATATTTAAAGCATACAAAATATATGAACAGCTACTCCAGAAACCTTAGTCAATCTGTTTCTGATAATGATAAATACCAGATGTTTTACAGGAAGATTAAATTTCCATATAACTTACTTAGAATTTGTGTAGTAATGATTCAGAAAAGGGGAACAGATGGATATATAATTTCTTCTGGAACCTGGCTTTCCACCTGTTTGATTTTACCCTAACATGGGAATACTGTAAAGCCCCATATTTTCCATCATGTGAGTTTATGTATGTATGTATGTATGTATGTATGTATGTATATGTGCATCTATGTATATGTTCCTTTAAAAATTCTTCTCTCTCTCTCTCTCTATATATATATATATATACTTGGTTATCAGTTCATAGTAAGGAATTATTGAAATTCATTTCTATTCAATTTGGTATTTGCTTTTAAAATATCTATTATTTCAGGTACTGTGAGAGGCACTTATAAAGACCAAAATGAAACAATACCTGACCATTCAACCAGGGAGAAATGACAAACTCGAATAAGTGTGTATTTCTGAATATGTGTGTAGGTATACATATATGCATGCATGTTGTATGTAGGAACACATGCATGCACACATGTGGCAGTTACTAGCTATAACTGGGCAAGTCACTGGGCAAGTGTTTACCTCGGTTCCTCACCTGTAAAATGAGCTGGAGAAGGAAATGGTAACCCACTCTAGCATCTTTGCCAAGAAAACCCCAAATGGGGTCAGGAAGAGTTGGATACAACTGAAACAACTCAACAAAATATATATGTATGTGTGTACACACACACACATACACACACATTTCAATGGGAAAAGAGGATAAATAGCAGGGATGTTCAGGAAGGGCCATTTTAGGAAGCTGTGCCTTGAAGGAAGCTAGGGAGCCCACAAGGCAGAAATGAGAAAGAACTGCATTCCAGGTACAGGGGATATCTGACAGAGATGGAATGTCAGAGTAAAAGCAACAAAGCCTGTTTGCCAGGAATATAGAGTGTGGGAAAGGTAATGATGTGATCAGTCTGGAAAGATGAATTGGAACCACAGTGAGGGGGTCTTTAAATGCTGGACAGATAAGTGTTTATTTTACTTTAGAAGAAATGGGCAGCTATTGCCACTCAAGTTGGGGGAGTAACAGGTTCAGATTTGTGCTTTAGGAATATCAAGTTAACAGCTTTATGGAGGCTTGATGGGAGAAAGGGAAGCCTAGATGCTAGGATGGGGAAACCAATTAATAGGCTATTATAATAGTCCAGGTGACAGGCAATGAAAAACAGAACTAGGGTGGTAGCTGTTTGATTGAAGAAAAAGGGACAGAGATGAGAAATGTGGAGGAAGAGTCAATAGGACTTTTTTTTTTGTACATGGATGGTGAGGGAGAATAAAGAGCCAAGGACAACTCCATGGTTATAGACCTGGGGACTAGAAGGATGGAGGTGACCTTGACAGAAAAGAGAGAATTTAGGGAAAGGGGTGGGTTTGGGGGAGAATAAAAAATGAGTGGTTCAGTGGATGGAGTGCTGGGCCCAGAGTTAGGAAGACCTGAGTTCCAACCTGGTCTCAGACACTAGCTGGGCAAGTCATTTCACTCTGTTTGCCTCAGTTTCCTCATATGTAAAATGAGCTGGAAATAGCAAACCACTCCAGTATTTTTGCTAAGAAAACCCCAAATTACATCATGAAGACTTGGACACAACTGAAAATGACTGAACAACAGCAAAAATGAGTTTGTCTGAAATGCCAGGATCAGAGAGATCAGAATAGGGTGTATTTGATTAATTAAGTTCCTCTTGTGAGGCTAAGATCATAGACTTAAGCTTAATTTCACTTGGCCATGAGAGTGATTTTGCTTATGTGACTGAGACTGAAAACTGGGTATTAATTTCTGTCCTGATGGACTATCCAGCTATCCCATTCAGAGCAGACCCTGTGAAGTTAAGGTTGAGAGCAGGTGTAAGTACATGGTATTTATTATCAATACATATTGTATGTATGTGTACATGAGTGTAGGTGTGTACATGTCATCTTTCCTAAGAAAATACAAGATCACCGAAGGGCAAACAGGGTTTCATTTTTGGCACAGTTGATCTGGTGCACTGTAGGTGGTTAATAAATGCTCAGTGACTGATGGAGTAGTTGTGATCAATAGTCATTTATCTGATTGAGCAATAATTCAGAGAGAAACAGACATTAAATGATGATGTTCTGATGTTCATAGTCCAAATAAACATCAGTGTGACCTCTAACTTCTCTTTCTGTCTCCTTCTCCCTTTTTTATATTCTTGTATTTTCATCTCTTCATCTTGTATTTTCTCCCCTTTCATTATTGCCTGTTCCATTCTCTTCCCTCCTCATCCTTGTTACAAATTGCCTTTCCTCTCCCCACTTATTGACTGTGACATGGAGCTGGGGTGTATTTTTTAGTGCCTGTCACACTTACTGAAAAGAATTTTATGTTCCCTGTTCTTAATAGAAAAAGCAGATAACTTCAGTGTTTCAGATGTCTCTGAGAAAAAAAGAATTTTTTTACATTTGGTCCTAAAATTATTTTATGTGGGTCAGCAACCCTTGATAGAACAGGCACCCAACTCTTGCCATAAAGACAGCAGTTGAACCTGCCAACACTCTGATACTACTTGCATGTTCAAAGGCTCTTTATTAAGCCATTCTAAATTTATTGCCTTTGGTTTTGCTGACATTTTCTTGTTCTTTTATTTTTTTTTCTGGATTTTCCTCAACTGCTTAGTATTTCTTTGTTCTATCTTCCATGACAGACTTCTTTCTAAAATGACATTTACTGCTTTTAAAATTTTGTTCTTGAACATAGAGACCTCTCTGCCTTCTGATGCCTTTGCCCTGAGTAATTATAGTCATTGACTTGTCCTGCTCCCCCACATTTTAGCCAGTGTCTTCATGAATATGGTGAGTAATGTTTCAAGTTTGCATGATTGTTAGCAACCTCTGAAAGGGCATTTTGTGACCCTTCTGAAGAGTCACTAAAGTAATGAAAGGCAGAGGGGAAATGACAAACTAACCTCATTGTAGGGCTGTCAAACTGCAAAAAGAGAAGAAGAGACCTCTGATCCTGTCTAATCTTGGCAGCTATGTATTTCTAGTGAAGTGCTCCCCTGCCTCTGGCACTCAGCATCTACTGGAATGCTCATGTCTGTAACAAGCAGATGTGCCTGAGGACAAAAGGCAAAATGCGCCAACAAGGTGAACAACAACATCCAATTTGTGGCTATTTTTACTAGCAATAATAATTGCTCTAAAACCTTTCAAAGAGCTGTAATTTTGTCACTGGAAGCATTCACTGCACTGATCCAGCCCACGATCCTGATAAGGCTTGGGAGGGGGCTAGCAAGAGTCGATGAGCCGGCTCTTGAAGCCAGGCTGGACCTCAGATGATAGACAGCTAGCCAGCCCATCCCCCAGCTTATAATGGAGCCCTCTGCAGTTTGGCAGAGCCTGTCCCAGCTAGCATTCCTCTGCCAGGGCCAAGGAGAACCCAGGGTCACTTCCTCAGCACAAGAAGGTATGATTTTGGTGGAATAATCCTATCCACCAAATGCAAACTTGGTACAGCTCAGAAGAGAGGAGACATATTTTGCAAATAATAGGTTTAAAATACAAACTAGATGGCTATTCCAGGGTTGTATAGTTAGCAGCATGACTCAAACATTTTCAGCCGTATTAGTCGTTTGATATTTTCTTGGCACAGCCTGACTTAGTTATTGTTCTGGCAACTGGCCAAGTGCAGGAAAGCCTGAAAGCTATTTTGCTGCTACCAATCCTTCATATATACAACATTTCTCAGACACTGCTATGAAAACACAGCATTTGAAAAGAGACGCATACAGATACTCACCTCTAGGTGTCGTTTTGCACTCGTCATAACTTTTTCTTAGCAGGATGGCAGCTGTACTCTGCCCAATTTAAGATACCATTTGGTTCATGAAATGCAAACAGGAGGAATAATGCTCATGTGCCAGATCAACAGTTTAACTGAGAACCAATTAGTCTCATAAATTGTTAGACATATCCAGAGCTAGAATGTCAGTCTGGATAGAGAATAAAAGTATAAACGCACTGCTTTGTAAACAAGTTTTATAAATAATGAAGGAGCCAATGAAATAAAAAAAATATGTAGGAAAGAAGGTATTGTTCTGAGGGGAAAGAAAAATGGAGAATTATTAATCGCTTAGTGTAATGCCATTAGCACTCTGCATGACATGTAATAAGCACTTAAACAATGCCTTGTTGACTGATTCTTTCCCAACTGCTATCTCATTTGATCCTTACAAGAACACCGTGAGGCAGGTAGAATGGGTGTAATTTCTATATTAAGAAAAAAAGCTTTATTGATACTTTAAAATATTTCAGTTATTTCTGGAAAAATCCCTCCCTCTACTCCCCTTTGGACTCTTCTTTTTAACGAAGAAAAACTATTCATCTCTACTTTGCAGCCCCCAAAGTTCTAGTTTACAGACTTATAACCTGATACCTTCTTCCTTCAGGAACTGGGCATTTCATGGACTTAGTTTAGAAGTGGAAAGGAATTTAGGGATGATCTAAGTTCAAGCCTCTTAATTTTATATAATAAGGAAACTGAGACCCAAAAGATTGAAGAGACTTATTCAAGTTACACAGCTAGTTAGCGGTAAGGCTAGGATTAAACTTGTACCCTATATATAATCCCTGGATCTACCCCTCCCATATGATTAAAGTCAATCAGTCAGTCAGTCAATAAACATTCATTATATGCCAAGCACTGTGCTAAGAGTAATACAAAGTAATTGATGGTCAAAATTATGTATCTTGGGATTTGTAATAGATAGGAACATACACTACAGAGATACACATTAGCATCTCTGTTATACTTGTTTGTGGTGGACCAAGGTCCACTCTTGGTTTGACTCTATTATTAGTGGGTTAGGATCTAGCACTCAGAAGCAAAGAAGCCTCAAATTACTGTATATAATCCAGAGGAAAAGGAATCAAAAGCTCCTGAGCTCCAGTCCCACTGATTACCAAATGCCTATTAAACATTTCAAACTGGATACACCATAGTCATCTCAGGCTAAAAACGTCCAAAACAGAACTCATCATTTTTCTCTCCAAACCTATTACTCTTCAAAACTTGTGGGTTTTCTTCATCCTTCCAGTCATCCAGGTTTCAGTCTTACTCCTCATTCTCCCTCCCTCCCTCCCTATTACCTATACGCTCTCCATCTCTCCTGTACCTCTCCTCTCTGCTCACATTATCTCTCACCTAGACTATTCCAAAAGCTTCCAAACTAGTCTCCCTGACTCAGTCTCTTCTTTCCCTAATCCATCTTCCACACAGCTGCCCAAGAGATTTTTTCCAAAAGTATGAGTCTGATAGGTTACTCCTACTCCAGTGTCTCCCTATTACCTCTAAGATGAAATATAAAGTTGTTTGTGTAATATTTAAAGCCCTTTACAACCTGTCTCCAACTTGCCTTTGTAGCATTCTATGTTACTTTCCTTCACATACTTTATGGCATAGCCATGGAGTGCCCACTGGCCTATCTGCCAGACACATAACATTCCTCTCATCTCTATGCCTTTCCATGGGCTATTCCTCATATGTGGCAGGCACTCCTTCCTCACCTCACTGTTGCCTGTTGGAGTTTCTAGTTCTCTTCAAAGATCAGCTCAAGGACCACCTTGCTGTTCCCAATCCCCAAAGATGCTAATGTTGTCCCCCTAATAAAATTTCCTTATATTTATGTTGCACATACTTTTAATGTACACATTTCCCTCAGTAAGGGGAATAATAATATAATAAATGCCTTTTGACTGACTCATCAAACTCAGGCACATCCATTTACATTTTTTTAATTTTTAAATTTGTTTTCTTGTTTACATCATTCATTTTCATGACATTTTTGAATTACAAATTTTCTCCCCGTCTTTCCCCTGCCCCAACCCTAAAACAGCAATCCCACTGTAAAGCCCCTCCCCTGCTCTGCTCTCTAACTTTCTGGTAGGGCAGAGAGACTCTCCCTATCCCAGCCCCTGTATATCTTAATTCCTAGTTGCAGGTATGGCAGAGCTTTAAATTCTAGATTCTTTTGATTCCTCCCTTGTCACCCACCCCCACCGGA
>JAQQSW010024675.1:0-10041 GCA_028646575.1 Pseudocheirus occidentalis | reverse complement strand
ATTCCCTCTGATCTTTTAATGTAGCAGCTGCCAAATACTGTGTAATCCTGACTGTAGTTCCATGATATTTGAATTGCTTCTTTTTGGCTGCATTCAGTATTTTCTCCTTGACTTTGTAGCTCTGGAGTTTAGCTACAATATTTTTTGGAGTTTTCAATTTTGGATCTCTTTCAGGAGGAGATCGGTGGATTTTTTCAATAACCATTTCTCCCTCTTATTCTAGGACCTCAGGACAGTTCTCTTTAACAATCTCTTGGAGGATGCTGTCCAGGCTGGTTTTTTTTCATCATGGCTTTCCAGTAGGCCGATAATTCTTAGGTTCTCTCTCCTGGACCTGTTTTCCAGATCAGTTGTTTTTCGAGTGAGATGTTTTGCACTTTCTTCCAATTTTTCAATCTTTATGTTTTGTTTGACTGACTCTTGTTGCATCATAGAGTCCTTAGCTTCAATTTGTTTGATTCTAATTTTTAGTGACTTACTTTCTTCAGCTAGTTTTTGGAGTTCCTTTTCCAAATGTTCATTTTTCATTTTTAGGGAGGTATTTTCTCCAGTTAGCTTTTGGACCTCCTGTCCTAGTTCTCCATTTTTGCTTTTCAAAGATTTGATTTCTTCAGTGCGCTTTTTTTTTTCCAATTTGGTCACTGCCTCCCTAATTTCATTTTTAAAATATCTTTTGAGATCCTTCAAGAAGGCTCTTTGGGCTTGAGACCAATTTGCATTTCCTTCTGTGGTCTCCAGTGTGGATATAGAGTCCCTGTTGCCTTCTGAATTTGTTCTTGCTCACTATAAAAAGATTTGATGGTCCTAGCCTTTGTAGTTTCCTTCTTCCCCACTGTGAGTGCCTATGTCCTGGATTTTTAGAGTGGATATCCACTTCTGGGGTATTGGAGTCTTGGGCTTCTCAGGCTGGGAGGTAGGGGTTTGGTAGCTTTAAGCTCTGAGTATGTAGCCTGAGGCCAATACCAAGACTCTCAACAATTCCCCTGAGTTACCTTGAGGCTTACAGAGTAACTTGTGGGGATCGGGTGGTCTAGCTCCTTCAGGTTTCAGAGTCTATGTCTCTGGGCTACAGCTCAGGCAAACTCAGAGCAGGCTACAGCTGAAGGCCAGAGGCAGAGCTGTTGTTTGCTGATTGGGCACGTGGCTTTTCTTGATAGGGCTTGCTGGCTCCACCCTATGGGCTTAGACTCTTTATTGTCTTCTTTCCCCTTTCCTCAGTCATGCCTCAGGCTGTTTCCACTGATTCAAGATTTTACTCTGATTAGGACATTTAATTCTGGACTTTTCTTGGTCTGGGAGGGATTTAGAGGAGCCACTAAACTTTATTCCTCCATCTTGGCTTCTGGCAGTATGGGTGTATAAGTTTAAACATCCAGATTGCCCCCACAGAACCTGCTGTCCCTGGTGTGGGCCCCGAGATTTTTCCTACCCGGTTTGATGATCCTGTGTCCTATGGTGAGATGGCTGCAAACCTCTCAGGCTAGGTGAGTCTGCTTCCTGGGGCTTCTTTTCGGTCTGCTGTTCTCTGCTCTTAGCTCCATGTTGACGTGGCTTCCTTGTGCTCAGCATTCTCCTTACCCCGACCTGAGTAGGCAGTTTCTTAGGCTGGGAATCTGCCCCGCTCAGCCTCACAGTGGGTTCTGTCACTCTTGAGTTTGTTCAGATTCACTTTTTGACCTTTAGCGATAGAATGGCTCCAGCTGCGGCTGCGGCTTTTCCCGACTGCCCCAGGACCAGGCCGTGGTTTTGGGCTGGGCTGGCCTTGGCTCCTGGCCTGTTGGGATGGGTCCTTCCTGCTGAACTGCCTTCAGAGAGAGACGTGTTTTCTGTATTTTTGTGGAATTCGGAGCCCTAAACTTTGTTATTTTATGTGTATTTAAGGTGGCTGTGTGGGAGCTGCTGAACCTTGCTGCTTCTATGAGGCCATCTTGGCTCCACCTCCCAATTCTAATTTTCAAGGAGTCATTTTCTTCCTTAAGATTCTGAATTTCCTTTTCTAATTGGTTGACTTTCTTTTCATAATCTTGTTTTTCTTGGTTTTTTTAAAAAAGTTTTTCCTCAACCTCTCTCATTTGATTTTTAAAGTCTTTTAAAAGTTCTTCTATGATTCTTTTTGGGCAGGTGACCATTTGTCATTTTGGGTAGGAGAGGGTTTTTTTTTCCCCTTGCTTCAGTATCCTACTCTGAAGATGAACCCAGCTTTTCTCTATTCCATAATAGCTTTCTATGATTGGAATCTTTCTCCTTTGCCTGTGCATTTTTTTGTGGTAATAGCTTAATTATTGTAATCACCTCTAGCCCTGGGGTATGGGAGGTAGTGACTGTTGCCCCAGATCTACAGTTCTCCCTTCTAGCCTGGAATCAAAGCCAAACCTCCAACCTCCTGTAAGAGCCCATAGCCAGGGGTTTTCTGCCCCACAGCTTCTATACTCACTGGGTGCCTGCTAGTTCCTCTTTGCTCTGGCTGTTCTTCACAGCAGAGTTCTGCCTGGCATTTTTTATCAGCAGAGGTTCCCGTGATCTTCCCAGGCTCAAAAGCCCAACTCCCCTCACTATCCTGGGGGTAAAAGTTCCTGTAGCTGGGCTGAGGCAGCCTCTCAAACTAACTAACCCCAGGACTTGACGCTTGTTCTTAAAACATAACCTAGTCTAGAGGTACTTACTCTTCATGGGGACCAAACCTTGTGCTGGGATTTTTCTTTCTGGTCACGCCCTTATTCTTATTCATCTCCACCCACACTTTGTTTTCCCTAAGGTGTTATTTTAACTCTTGTGTGGAGGAAGACCTTGAGAGCTTGGAATTTCCTACTCCCCCATCTTCCAGAAATTCTCCTAGTACTCTTAAGTTTTTCAGAGTTGTTTGTATTTACAACGTTGTTATTGTATGGGCTGTTTTCATGATTCTGCTCACTTCATTCTGCATCAGTTCCTGCGGCTCTTCCCAGTTTCTCTGAGACTGTCCCTTTTGTCATTTCTATGCCCTAGCATTGATTATTTTGCTGTACCATACTGTGTTCAGCTTTCATGCATTCCCCCTTGGCTTCTGGTTCTTTGCCACTACGGGAGGAGCTAACATAAGTATTTTTGAACCTTTTTCTTGCTTTTTTTAAAGTTGTGTCCAGCTCTTTGTGATCCCATTTGGAGTTATCTTGGCAAAGATGTAGGGGTGGCTTGCATTTCCTTCTCCAGATTATTTTATAGAGGCAAACAGGGTTGGATTACTCACTCAGGATCACACAGCTGGTGGGTGGCTGGGGCTGGATGTGAGCTCAGGATGATGAGTCTTCCCAACTCCTGGCCCAAGGCTCTGTGCACTATGGCCCCACCTAACTGGCCCATGTTTTTGGAATAGAAGGCTAGTGGTTTAGTCACTGGGTCAAGGGGAATGCATAGTTTAGACTGCAGCAGTTCTCAACCTGTGGGTTATGTTCAATTTGTAACAATGAAAATATATCCTGCATATCGGATAGATTCATAACAGTAGCAAAAATTACAGTTATGAAGTAGCAACAAAAATAATGTTATAGTTGGGGGTCACCACAACATGAGGAACTGTATTAAAGGGTCACAGCATTAGGAAGGTTGAGAACCATTGGTTTAGAGGCTAAGGGTCACCGGCTGGATGAATTTACAGCTCCACCACAATATATTAATTATTCTCTAAAAATCATTGAATTGAGCATCTACTTCTCCAGCACAGTGTGCCTGTTGAGTTTATTCTCATTCTATGTAGTCTTTTAAGGCAAAGACCACACACAAAGGGAAAAGAAACTACAAACAAAAGTGCTCTTTTAATCTGATTTAATATAATTCAATTCAATACTGCTTTTTCCATGCACACCAAACTGAGTACTCAGAGCAGCTGTATTGTGAAGGGAAAGAATGACAGAAGTGCCAGCCAGAGTAACACACAATGCAGATTTGGCTGCCTGACTACACTGTTCACCAACCATAAAATGTACTACAAAGGATGAAACAAAGAGACCTTCTGTGAAAATCTCTGGCACAAAGCTGAGTATATGCCAAGAGAATAACATTGCTCAGAATGGAACTAACGCATCTCAGTCCAAAAGAAAGCAGACACTTAAACCACGCACACACGCACATACACACACACACACATACACACACACACCTGTCAGAGCTCCACAGCCAATGCAAAGTGAATGTCTGAGGCAATCCTAGAGTAATTGCAAAGCAAAAGTACTTAGGTGGTGCAGTGCATGGCGCGCAGGACCTGGATCCAGGAAGACTCATCTCCCTGAATTACAATTTGGCCTCAGACACTTCCTAGTTGTGTGACCCTGGGCAAGTCACTTAACTCTATTTGCTTCCATTTTATCTGTAAAAATGAGCTGGAGAAGGAAGCGTCAAAACCACTGCAGTATTTTTGTCAAGAAAATCACGCAAGGGTCACGAAGAATCAAACATGACTGCTGACAACTGAACAACAAACTTCAAAACACTGGAAGATAGAGCTGAGAGGAGGCGTAAAAATATTGGGGAAAAGAGTGAACAGATGTTTTTCAGAAATATTTTAAAAGCAGGAGAGGCACATGGAAACCTTGGTTCTGACAATACATTGCCACAAGGAATATATATTTGTATCTGGACGGAATGGCTCAAATATGAGTTTTCCTGGCCGTAGGACAATAAAAGCAAGCAAGAAATGATGAGCCAAAGCGGGGAAAAACCAAACTCCTTATACTGCAATGATATATAAATGTAAGGTTTGCCATTATAACCTACTGAATATTTTGGAATATTGGAGTTGAATAAGTGTAATAATTGGCATGAATGAGTACCCACTGGCTAAATGGCCACTTAATAATAACTTGTATATAAATAGTGCTTTAAAGCTTTTTTCTTGGCAAAGATACTGGAGTGGTTTGCTATTTCCTTCTCCAGCTCATCTTACAGATGAGGAAACCGAGGCAAACAGAGTTACATAACTTGCCTAGGGTCACACAGCTAGTGTCTGAGGCCAGATTTGAACTCAAGAAGATGAGTGTTCCTGACCCCAGGGCTGCCACTCTATCCCCTGCCGCTTTATCCCCCACCAGACTGCTCCCTGAGCCCCTCAAATAGGCATCTCGTCCGTCTTAACATATGATGTTGCTCTGCCCCGCTTTTGGATATAGACATATCTCCCAGAAGCAGGAGACGGAGGGAAGGAGTGGACTGAGACAAGGGATGGGGAGTAAAAAGCCTAGTGGTTAGTGTGATAAAGCCCACTAGGAAGGTGGAAGGTTCATAGGGTTTACATCAGATAACCTGGTCCAAACTCGTCATTTTATAACTAAGGACACTGAGACCCAAGGAAGCCAAAAGCCTTTGCCGAAGGTCACACAGGTAGCTTACATTAAAAAGATAACATTGTGAAATACAAAATGAGTTAAATAGATACATAAAGTACTTTATAACACTTAAAACACTATATAAATTCTAATTGTTCTCATTGTTGTGGCTACTGCTTCTGTGGCACCTTATGGTTTACTAAGTACTTGAAAATATCAAAACAGCCCTTTGATCTAAGCAGTTCAAGCATTATTATCCCGATCTGACCAGCAGGGATACCAAAGCTAATGGAAGGAAGGTCCAAGGTCACATAGTTAGTACATACTGGAGACACGATGAAAACCTAGGTCTCCTGACCCTAAGTCCGGTGGCATTCCCAATTCACCTTTGTACGTATCTTGTACGTATCTGACTATTTCTATGTTTTCCCCATTCGAATGTAAGTCTCTTGAGGGTAGGGACTCGTTTCTTTGTATTCCAAGTGCTTCGCAGAGTGCCCAGCACATAAAATTTACTTGATTGATATTAGAGGAAGAAAAAAAATCAATTCTTCAAGGCCCCAGCTCAGCATCCAATCTTTCCTGAATCCTGCCTGATCCCCCAAATGGAGGTACTCTGTCCCTCCACTGAACATGGTACTTCACATCTGACATCGTGGGATTATAGAGCTAGAGGGGCAAGGGGCCTTAGGGGTCAACTAGCCCAACCTCATAAATTTATCACTGAGAAAATGAGACCCAGAGGAATTAAGTGACTTGCCGGAGGTAACATGGGTAGCAATTAACAGAACCAAGATTTGAACTTAGAAGTCTTATGCCTACAAAGCACTTCCTTTAACTTTTCCACATTGTCTCCATTTTCTCTATTACATACACACATCATTTCTGGAACGACATTTGTTTCTATCCGTTTTATCTCCCTTGTTAGCTTGTAAGATCAAGAAATACAATAATTGGGGCGGCTAGGTGGCGCAGTGAATAGAGAACTGGCCGTGGAGTCAGGAGGACCTGAGTTCAAATCCGGCCTCAGACACTTAACACAAAAATTAGCCGTGTGACCTTGGGCAAGTCACTTAACCCCAACTGCCCTCCAAAAAGCAAAAAAAAAAAGTACAATAATTATTCTTCTTATCCTCTAGGTCATACAGCACAATGTCTTACATATGTTATGCTCTCAAGAATTACTTTGAAATAAATAAACATATCGTGCAAGTCAATTACCAATTATTTGTGCCAAGAAAGGAAAGTAGTAACATAGATAACCCACAACTGTATACTAGATGAGCAAAAAAATTATTTGAAATGAACTATATGCTATTGTGTAACGTATTTAAGCTCCAATAATGCTTTACTTACATTATTAAAAAACTTTTATTTTACATTCCTGGAGGCGTTTTTCTAGTCCTCATTAATTCTCATCTGAAAAATGAAATCGTGTCCTTCACATAACTCTACAGGTTTTTTTCTCTGTAAAAATACAATTCTAGTCACTTCAGTTCCATACAGCTTGAGACGGTTCCCATGAGCTATGCATTAAGTTTCAATCCATCTGAAAGAACTGCTCAAATGCGTTTTTGCTTCCTGTATACATAACACACTTTAGACAAACCCTCATGGAGTACAAAGCTCTTTTTCTGAATCCTGTAATTAAAAAATATTTTAAAACAAACAAACTTCCCTTGACTCAGATATCTCCCTCAAGCTCTTCCCCCCTCAAGCTATTGTCTCTTCTACTTTCCTTCACTACCACATATTTAGAAAAAATAGCCTACGTTTGCTTGCTGTCTCTACTGCTTCACCACCCACTCATGCCTTTAGTTCCTGCAGTCTGGCTCCTGTATGAACCACTCCACTGAAGGAAGCTCCTTTCTCCAAGCTGCCAATGACCTTTTTACCAAGGCCCCATAGTTTTTCCTAGTTACCATCCTCTTTGGCCTCTCTGATTCATCTGAATAATTGAGTTTAATAATAAATGTCATTACTTAGATGGAATCATTAAAGCAAGCAGAAACATAACCAGAGCTCTTTTTGATAATACAAAATTCAATGCAGACTGAAGCATGCTATTTTTTTTCTTTCTTTATCTCATTCTTTTTTTAAATTTGAGTCTTCTTGTACAAAATGACTAATGTGGAAGTGCTTTACATGATTGCACATGTATAAGCTATAATGGATTGCTTTCTGTTTCAGGGGGAAGGAGAGAGAGGGAGGGAGGGATAGAATTTGGAACTCAAAACTTTTTTTAATCTTAAAAATTATTTTAACATATACTTGGGGGAAAATAAAATATTACATATTAAAAGAAAATACAATATTTAAAAATTCACATTTATTAAGTATCTACCAAGTATAAAGTACTATGCTGGACATTGGGGATACAAAGACAAATAAAATAAAATAAAAACAAGCCTCTGTCTTTGAGGAGCGTACTATATAGGTAAAGATAGATAGATATAGATATAGATAGATAGATAGATAGATAGATAGATAGATAGATAGATGGATGGATGGATAGATAGATAGATAGATAGATAGGTACAAAAGCTATGCAGATATATTAAATACTGGAGATAAAAAGATGAAAAATAACATAATCTCTACCTCTTTGATTTTAGAGCTATAATCAAATCAATATTATCATTACTTCTGGAAAGACCACATCAGTGAACAGTCTGCAGTTCCTAAGACCAAAACACCCTTTCCTATCCACCACTCTTATTATTTATTATTTTCTTCAATTAGAATATAAGCAGGGGTGCACTGGAGATTGTTAAATGTCCAGTGTGAGCATTTACACCTCACAAATGCTATAAATCAAGTCTTGATTTATTGCTTTGTTGCCTGCCTAGTTTTAAGTAGAGGGGGGAAAAGTAGAGAAAATTTTAATGATACAGACTACTTAAAAGTATGTTGGCATAATTTTTGGGGGGGTAAGAGTTGGTTGTTAAACATTTACCACCACACTACTCAATGTAAGCTTCTTGAGGGAAGATTCTGTCTTGCTTTTTGTAATAGAATCCCCAACATTTAGCACAGTGCCTAGGATCTAATCAGACCTCCCTCATTTGACCTATCAAAGGTGAAATGAAGTTCCCCAAAGTCACATGAGTACCACACTGAAGAGGTGGCATTCAAACCCAACTTCTTTAATTCCAAATCCAATGCTCTTTTCATGGGCATTAGACAACTTGTATATTCAACTAAGGACTCCTTTCTCATACTTTCGCCTTCCATCATTTCCCCCCAGATATTGTTAGAGGATCCCAGAATGGAGAAAATTAAAATGGTCTGTTGTGACACTCCAGAGTCAATACACGAAATGGGAGACCACTCTGAATGTACAGTTGAATTTGGTTAATTGCTAATGATATGTGTTCTTTATTAAATATTAATCACATACATTTAAATATCCAGCCCCAGCTCAGAGACTCTCTAAGATTAGTCTCACTGTTTACCATCCTTGGAAGAGAACACAAAGAGGTCATAGATACCACTCACTCTACAAGTGTTATCTATGGCCTCTATAGGTGGAGGAGACTTTTTCCCGAGGGAAGGAAGTCACGGATACTATATAATATAGATAAATTGCAGAAATTCAAGAGGTGGTTATATGATTCATCTCAATTCATATAAATCTGATTCTTATTGGGGCCCAGTGAGCCAATACACAAGGATCTGTCCAAGTTCATGGCTGTAGGTATTTGACAGGAGGCTTTAAGGATGAGCTGCCTTAGAACACTGAACCAGAGAACCCAAATCTTATTATAGATATCTCCACCACTGGTTTACTATGTGAACAGATTATTTATTCTCTCATTGCCTTTTTTGTATCATCAGTGTTTCTGTCATTTCCCCCAATAGAATATAAGCTCTTTGAGGGCAGGAACTGTTCATTTTTGTCTTTGATTCCCTAGCACCTAGCACAATTTTGTGCACATAGTAAGCACTTAATAAACAATTGTTGATTGATTATATAAAAAGGGGATTCCAACATACCTACCCTTTACCTGCTTTGGTGAGATCTTCCCTAATAGAGCCATGTGTTTATAGACTAGATAATCAATGGCAGAAGCAAAAGAGATGACTTGTCCAAAATGACTTCTGCTCCGCACGGTCACAGTGTCTGAAATACATATCATTCAAACTCATAGGGCCATGGAATTATAGACTTAGAGCTGAAAAGGACCCATGATGTGATGTAGTCCAAGCTCTCATTATACATGTGAAGAAACTGAGGCAGGGGGGCACTGTCTCTAAAGTGCTGCTTAACATAACTAGCACTTCAAGTTTTCAAAGCACTTTTATCAACATTTTCTTATTTGAAAGGCCTAGAGTGAAGAGGTGATTAGTCCCTCAGAAACTAAAGTGGCTAAAAGATACAACTTAATAGAATTTGCCATAGCAACAGTTGAGAGACAGGAGAAATGGAAAGACAGGGAACTTCTTCCTGCCAGAGAATTTGAATCTCCAAGGAAAGTTCAGAGAAAACAGCTTCCGGGTCTAAATCAGAAGTTTAAGAGTGGAACCTACATGGGCTTTCAAAGCTTTGACCAGGGGGTTGAAGGTTAAGAGCCTAAAAACTGGGGTCAGCAGAAGGGAAATCCCCAGCCAAGCCTAGACTCCTGTAGATTTTCTTTGATGGCTAAGGAAGTAGATACTGAAAAATTTGACCTTTGACCTCAAAAAGACCTAAGTTCCAATTTCATCTCTGATATTTCTGTGAATATATATGAATATATATATA
>JAQQSW010024674.1:0-10041 GCA_028646575.1 Pseudocheirus occidentalis | reverse complement strand
AAAGCTCCTTTCTTGGCAGTACTTGGGGGAAGAATGCTCATGGACCGCTGTCTTCAGTCAGCTCTGGAGCAATAGGTGGCTTTGTTTCCATCTCTTTTAAAAGATTAAGGGAGGAGGAGGGCAGGGCATGGGGATGGGGTGCTCTCCCCTCTCCATACCTACTCACGGTCCTCAGGGGACCAAAAAGAAATAGGTTCAAAGAGCTGTCACTCAGAAATAAGACTCCATTCTGCTCTTCCATACTTGGCAAACAGAGAGAGTGAGGGTTGGAAATCCATCACCTGACACATTACCTATAGCACTGGCAACATCATTATCAAGTCTGGAATCCTTGCGCTTAAGCAAGTACGGCTTGGGTTTTTTTAATGGGGATGGATTTTTCTTTCTTTTTTTTCCTCTTTTTTTAACTTGAGGAATTGTGTTCCTTCCAATTAGTAGCAACTTATAGGGGTAGCTGACATCAATATCCATTCCTAAATGTCTCAATGAAAGAACCTGAAGGTGTGATCTAGCATTATAGTCAACTCTGAATTAGCTGAGCTAACCCAGGGCATCAACCTAACGGCTAACCCAAAAGAGGAAATAGTTTTTAAGTGTGTGGACATATAAAAACACATGTTGCATATGTGTATACATAGAATGTACAATTTCTAAAAAAATATGCATGTTTGAGGTCAGGGTAGGGGGCAAGGGGTAAAAGTGTAAGTTAATTTTCATTTGGGACACTTGGTTTCATCTCAACGAGTTTAAAATTCATCCATCTTTGCTTCCGTTCATCTACTTCCAGGGGCATGTGCTATGCCTGTGGAATGTACACTGTAAGGTGTAGGGGTACGTAAGGATAAACAAAACAATGTTCCTGTCCTCATGGAGCTTACATTCTGATCAGGATGGCAAGAAGTGTATACACACACACATAATAAAGAGTAAGATGTAGCAAATATAAAATGTAATAAGAAGACTCCCAGACAGGAAAGGTGAAGAAAGACAAGACCAGCCTCAGACATTTACTAGCTGTGTGACCCTGGGCAAGTCACTTAACCCTATCTGCTTCAGTTTCTTCATCTAAAATGAGCTGGAGAAGGAAATTACGAACCATGCCAGTATCTTTGCCAAGAAAAGTCCCAAAAGGAGTCACTGAAATGACTGAACAACAAAACAGCCTATATCCTGCCCTCCTTAAAAAAAGCTTTTTGAAAGAACCGCCCTGAAGATATGTAAGAAAATATAACACCTCTAAAACTGAAGACATTCTGGGTTCCCTATCCACTAGGAAATGGGAGAAGCTACAAGATCAAGGCAGGAACACCAGGGGTCCAGAGAACTCTTCTTGAAAAAAAGTCTAGATTAAGCATCAGTTGGTTAGAATTTCAATTCTACTGCAGAAGGAATGTTTGACTATGCATGAGTTGAACCAGATGGCCTCTAAAAGCCCTTCCAATTCTGAGGTCCTACACTGAAGCTGCACATGAATTCTTAACAGCGCCTAGCACAATAAGTACTTTATAAAGGCTTGGTGATTGTTGACTGCAATACAGAGAGAGGCATGAACTTGGATCTCATGCCTTTATATGTGGGTCCCCAAACCCCTCCCACATCCACATAAATAGAAACAGGCCTATATGTGTTAAAAGTTTCTCTCTAGAGATTCTCACTTAGGAATGGTTCTCAGTAGAGAAGGCATTCAAGGTTGTCCATTCTGACATCCATTCATTCAGCAAAGACTGTGTACCTACTGTGTGCATAGGGCTTAAAAAATAGTCTCTTATTATTTACAATTTCATCATATTCTAGCCAGAACTCTTCAATTAAAGATAAATTAAACTTTATTGACACTGAATCCCATCTCCAAGTAACTAAATAAAAATGACTAGTATTCAGAATGAGAAATAACAATAAACCAGCAACCAGTCTTTTCTGGGCCATCTATTATAACTTCCTTCTGAGGACCTCTAATCATAGTTAAGCTACAGAGTTTCTGTCGGGAAAAGGGATGGGGGAAGGGGGTGAGAATTATTTCCAGATAACTTATTAATTGAAGCAAAGAAGGCAGAAGTGACCTAAGGTGGCCCATCTAAGGTCGGGTACCAAAGCTACACATTCCTGTTAGTTTAATGAAAGAAGAGCATCCCTAGATCAATGACATCATCATCATAGCGCATGACATTTGAGGCTTACAAAGCTCCTTGGATCTATTATCTCAAAAGACCTTGACAACACCCCTTTGAGATAAAGGCTGTCATTATTCCTGTTTTAAGGAAGAGGCTGAGAAATGTAGTGACCCACTCAGGGTTACACAGTATGCCCCAGATGCCAACTCCCTATACACGATACCACGGTGCAACTCATTAGCCAATGAAAGGTGAAGAGATATACTCTTGAGAGGGGAGCTCTACACCACACTCTAGATTGAAGAGGGAGAACCGCACCAACCAGTCTGAGAGAGGACAGAGATACTGGAGGGTTTGAGGTTCCCGGGATCAATAAGAGAACAGAGCAGCTTTCGATTCTGCCCCGAAACCCAGGTTTCCAGCCCAGGATCCCTATACCTCATGTTTGCACTTCACTGTTAAATTTCTTATGGGAGCACATCACCTAATTAGAGGAATTGATAACAGCACTGTTCCATAATGAGGCCAATACATTTCAAAGTCATTAAAGATAACCAAGGCAATAAGTCTGGGTTTAAGCGGTGGCAGTGGCGGTGGTTTCCTTAGATTTCACAGTCTGCATGTCGCAAGTACAGGGTGGGGGGAGAAAAAGCAATCCCTGCCTAGTCAACTGTAAATGCTGGGTTATTGGAATCTTTAAAACAGGCAGCAAGGAGAAAATTACATGGCCAAATCTCCTTTTTCCAGTTAATGAAGAATTAAGACTCCCATTTACCATATTAGAAGGTTCATCAGAGGTCTCTGCTCTCCATAGCTGGTGTCTGACAGCAGTGTCAATTTATCTGAGTCTGAAAGCACAAGTGCATGACAGTACATCATTCATAACTGTCACATCTACTTATCTGTCTCATTGTCACACCACTAACGAAATTCAGTCCACGGTGTTTTCCTTCCACCCAGCCCCCACCTCCCTTCCCACATGTCCAGCATCCTCTCCAGGCTGCATCTCTGGATGGGAGTGGGGGTGGGGGTGGGAAAGCCTATCAGATCCTTCCATTGTATCAGCACAATATGAATCGACACCAAGAGTCAGCAGAGCTTCGGTAATCTCGCCATCCAAGGGAGAAGACATGATTTCCCCAAGACTAACCTCCAGCCATACTGCGTTTATGACAGCATTTGGAAACACCAGCTCGGAAAGAAGATAATGCTGTGGAGAAAGACTTTTGAATATATTATACTGGGGCATCAGGGAAACACACACACATATACACGGCACTCCTTTCCAAGTTTATCTTTGCTGGTAACAAGAAAATGCCATTTTCATCCTACTACTAAACAGCAGTAAGTGATGAAGGATTTCGTGTGAGCCTGTACAGCTACTTCAGCAGAATGAAAATACAAAAGCTGATTTAGGAAGGTGTTAAATACCCAAACCAATCAGAAGATTCTGATGATGAGGAACCACAAAGAGACTACATCTGATTTGCAAAGCAGTTCAGATGAATAGTGGAGAACAATCGGTCAAGAAACCTTCCAGTTTGTGTGACCAGCCATTTTGGGAATGGCCTAATGGGCCTTGACTAAATGCAAAGAACTATTTTGAGCTTAAGTATGACATATTTCAAGAAAGGGCTATCAGCAATGCAGACAGTTTCTCAAGAAACAAGAGAATCCAACAGAAGGTCCTTTTGAGACACTGAGATTCCAAGAATGTTGCTCTGTTGATTTTCAGTATCACAGAAATACAGCTGAACTCCTTCTTTGAGTCAAGATGTCTCATTCTGCTTAGCTCAAGCCTGAGCTAATGCACCTAAAAATTCTGAATAGCCTTAACGGGTCAGTTTCTTCAAAGAGATTAACAAAGGCAGAAAAAAGTTAAATCTTTATCAGTCCATGATTCACAGAATTAAGGATCTGTGCAGTAGACTCATTGAGAGGCAACATGTTGGAAAGACAGTTTGTTTAGAAGGAACCTGTGTTCAAGTTTTCTCTGTAAGCCTGGGCAAGTCATCTGAACTTCTGGCAATCCAGAGAAACTCTCTAATATGCTAGGTTGTAGAGAAAATGAGGGCATGCATTGGAAGAGTGATCTTTCTAACCTGGAAATGACCCATACAGAAGAAACTGCAGGTCCAATCATTATCTCTAGGCTAACAGAGGCTTAATAAATGTTTTTTGATTAAATGATTGACACACCCCACTGAACAAGGCCTCTTCTCCACCACTGTCTACCAACAGAATTCTCCTTTCTTGGAGGCAAGGATTGGTTGGCCCAAAGTCTTTCACAATGTCTCAAACACAGGGGCGGCTAGGCGGCGCAGTAGGGGCGGCTAGGTGGCACAGTGAATAGAGCACCGGCCCTGGAGTCAGGAGTACGTGAGTTCAAATCCAGCCTCAGACACTTAACAAAAAAAAAAACTAGCCATGTGACCTTGGGCAAGTCACTTAACCCCAACTGCCCTCCAAAAAAAAAAAACACAATGTCTCAAACACAAGAGATACGAATTTATATGAGTTTTCAAAAGAATTTAGGGAATTCAACTAGGGATATTAAATAGCTTTGTGTCAAAGGGAGGCAGCCTGCTTCCCCACCAGATTTCATACAGCAATCAGAATGGACTTTCCTTATGTACTTATAAGAAATAATTTTATATTAGACGTATATGAAATATTCTAATCACTTATTTATGTGTTTGTCTCCAAACCAGCCCACTAGGTCATGAGTTCCATTAAGGCACGGACTGGAGATTATTAAAGCTTTGTATCTCCCCAGTGTCTAGCATTGTTCATTTTATTTAACAAACATTGATTAAATACACCAGGGACTCTGCTAAGGGTAGAGAATC
This sequence comes from Pseudocheirus occidentalis, assembly GCA_028646575.1. NCBI lineage: Eukaryota > Metazoa > Chordata > Mammalia > Diprotodontia > Pseudocheiridae > Pseudocheirus > Pseudocheirus occidentalis. Next base: position 5,081 of record JAQQSW010024674.1, on the reverse strand, counting down.
TGAACACAAAACGAAAACAAAGCCTTTTGTAAAGGAGCTGGCATGCCGCTACTGCTGAGAGGCAGCAAGGCTAAGGTTTGAGACAGAGCATTGGGCTTGAAGTGGAGAAGACCTGAATTCAAATCCAGCCTTAGACACTTTGCCAGCTGCACAGAAATTGAGCGCCTCATTGGCCTTCTGTCTATCTCAATTTTCTTACCTGTAAAAATCAGGATAATAATACCACCCACTTTCCAGGACTGTCTTGAGAATCAATTCAGCTAATATAAAGTGTTTAGTTCATGTTGCAAGAGCCCATTCCAAAAAAATAAATAAAATGACCCACTAGTCTACAATATGGTTCCTACTGACCCCTTTGAGTCTTACTCCTCTCACTTCCCTTGATGCATTCTCTAGTACACGGATACAGGTCCACTAAGTATTCCCTGTATCTGACGTACCATCATCCACCTCTATGCCTCTGCCGGCCATTGATCATATCAGGAATGTTCTCAATTGTCACCCCACCACATAGGACCTCTGGCTTCCTTCAAGGCTCTGCAAAAGTGTCATCTCCTATACTTCCTGTCTCTCTTTCCTACTTGTTACTATCCTCTCCCTCTCCAAATGACACTGGATTTATTTTTTATTCACTTATCTCTGTGTATAACCCACTCGACCCAATATAATGGAAGCATACTGAGGGCAGAAGCTGCTTCAGTCTTATCTTTAAGTTCCGGCCTCCAAGTGCAGTACCTTGCCTATAATGATCATGAAGAAGATAATAAAAATACCTGGCCACCTAATTTAATTGTTGTATCCCTTTACACTCTATAGCAAAAACCAATACATAAAAATCTAATCATACAACTATGAAATGCGCAAAAACAATGGAGGAATTTTAAGTTGGGCACAAACTAAGGTGGTTCAAAATGTTCTCATCATACCCAGGATATGGACCCTCTCTCCACTGACGTAGGAATCACGGCTGTGAGTTTTTAACAAATAGAGAGAATTGTGTCGTATAAAGCCCTTTACGGTTTCCAAAGCGTTTAATTTATATCATACTTCGGAAGAAACGTGGCAAAATGATACAAGAAGAGAGGGGCTTAAACCTAACCTCTGACCCAGAGAGACGATGCGACTCTAGGCCAGCCAACCCTGCAATGTCCCGAGGCAGCGCTAGCTCTAAAGCACCTGCAGAAAGGGTTTTTATTTATTTTTTTTTTTATATTTTATTTTATTTATATGATGTTCCCAATGACCGTGAAATCCAAACTCCGGTACAAAACATGTGCATTTTTTTCCTTATTGATTTAGGAAGTTAGCATGGTTTAGGAGACAGAGAGGTGGTCCTGGACTAATGAAGACCAGGTTTTAGTCCCACCTCTGACAATTATTTTCTATTTGAACACCAACAAATCAGTTGAGCTCAAAATGTGTCAGGCAACTTTCTAAATAAAGGGTAGGGCAGGGGATGATATGCTTTTATAAGGGTGGATGTTCACCAAGAACTTCCTACAAGGATGAAAGTGGAGATCCCATCTATCTATTAATCTATCCATCCGTCCGTCTGTCTCCCTTTTTTTATAACTTTATAGTTTTTTGGGGTTTGTTTGGGTTTTTTTTTTTTGCTTTTTGGAGGGGGGAAGGTAGGACAATTGGGGTTAAGTGATTTGCCCAAGGTTACACGGCTAGTTTTGTGTTAAGAGTCTCCAGGGCTGGTCCCTTATTCACTGCGCTACCTAGCCACCCCCATTCATCTGTCTAGCTATCTATCCATCAGTCCATTTATCTATCTACAAGTTCATCTATCTAGTCATTCACCCATCCATACAGATGTTCATTTATCTATCCAATTATATAAGCTTATCTCTCTGCTTATCTACTCAGCCATACATCTATTCTATCCATCCATTTATCTATCTTATCCATCATCTAAGTTTATCCACCCATCCATCTCTATATAAGTTCATTTATCTGTCTATCCATCTATTCATCTATCCATCCATCCCTCCTTTTACCTATTATCCATCCATCTATTCATTTATTTATCCATTCATCCATCTAGTTGTCTGTCCGTCCATCTATTTATCCACCCATATCTGTTCACCCATCCATCTTTATCTCATTTTCATCTTTAAAATAACTGTCCTAGAGAAGAGTTGTAGATATTTTTTTTCCTATGATCCCCATGTTAGAGGTCAGAATACTATGACTCCGGAAAGGTAAGTGATTTTTTTGCTGGGACGCAGAGCTGCTAAGTATCTTAAGGGGCACATGTGGCCATTGCCAAGTCTTCCTGATTCCCAGCTCAGCATTGTATCTAATACTCACCCAGCCTGTCTTACCTGGAGCAAAGGAAGATGTACAGCTTGCTTCACTTGGGGGGCAAGCCATCACTCATCCCATCTAGGCTCACAGAAGGCTGAACAGTAGAACTGCTCAAAACAGACTCAAGGCTCCAACCACAGTCAGAACATCTCTAGGAATAATATGTTTCCCCCACCCCATTACGATATTTTATGAAAGTTTCAACTTCGTGCATCACTGAGAAGGAAACGCTGCCAACTGGATCCAATGACTCACTGAACAATGAAAACGAATGGAATGTATCTTTAGTCCCACAGTTTGTGAAACTTCAAAAACTAAAATAAATTACCTGACCCCCTGGTAACTTCCACTAGAACTTATGGATACAAATTGTTTGCCTCAAGCTGGGTGAAATATACATTCAAATTCAGGCTCTTGAAGGAAATTATTAAGTAGAGGCATATTAGCTTTCCCGGGAACGGACTCGTTTGCGATATTGCCACCGTATAGACCAATTACGCTACCTTGCCATGCTGAGAAATGATTGTTCAGCTAACACAGCTCTGGGAGGAATCAAAAGTACTACATTTGCAACCTTGCGGGGATTTCTGTGATTGTTGCTCCCTTTCCAGATCCTTCAAATGGAAAACATCTTCCATTAATCTAAATGCAAAAAAAAAATTTGTTTCAGCTTTCGAAAGTTGCTTGAAAAATGTTAAGCACAAAGCAATAAAGTTTTTATGCTCTTAAGACCACTAATGCTCTGAAGCTTCATATTCATTTTGAAGAAATGAACATTTTATGGTTCACGGAGGAATAGTGCATGAATAATATCTGAGATTATAATGCATATAGCAGAAAAAGATTAAGTTTATGTAAACTATTTAATCAGACGTGAAATTCTCTCCAGAGGATAAAAATTCTGACCTTATTTAAGTTTATTTTTAAAATACCAATATCATGTTTCCACCGAGGGAACCCACCAATTTTCCCATTTATGTAATGTAAATATTCATTAGAGATGAGGCCTAACAGGAAATGTAGCCCTGGCCCAGGGATGGTCTTAAAGGAGAATCTGGTTCTAGGGTGGAAGGTTGAAATAGGTGACCTTTAAGGTCACCGTGAAACTGTTCAACTCCAAATCAGGCGGCCGCCATTTTGTCTGTTATTGGTTATGTAGCACATACGATGGAAAGAAATAAAATTAGACTCTGAGAAGCTGGATTCAAATCTTCAGCCATAGGACCGTAATTCTAGCATTCAAAGGATGCTCAAAGGATATCTGGTCTAACAAATGTTTTAGAGAGGAGATGAGGGAAATTGAGGAATAGTCAGTGGCTTGCTGAATATCTAACAGGTAGTAGAACTCAAAGATGAGATTCAAACCCAGGTTTTCTGACTCAAGGGCACTGTTCTTTCTACTGGGTTGATGGTAATAATCCATAGGGTAATGGAATATTAATCTATTCAGTTTTAATGATATTGTAAATACATGGATTATGAATGGATAAGCAATACATGCCATCTCTTCTTGGAAGCAAGCACTCTACATCACTATTCACTACCTGTGTGACCTTGGGTAAGTCTCTGGACATTTTAGGGACTCAATTTCCTCAAATGAAAAATGAAGAAAAAAGTGAAAGAGATGGTCTTCCAGCTGTAAATCTATGATTTTCAGGGTAGTTAAATTGTGGAGTGTATATAATGGGGGACAGAGGGAGAAGGAAGAAAACCCAAACACAATCTCTACACTGCGGAGAGAGTTGGTTCTGAACCCCTGCCTGTGACATTCACTAGAGCAAGCTCGTAGAAAAGTCACTTCTGTTCTCTAGGTCTCAGTGTCTAATCTGTGCTTATATGGAGGTTCTGTGATTCTGCTAGTTACGGTTACTCCCTCCCCTTGTGGAAAGTCTTTGAGAGGGGCAATGTCTTTAAAAAAAACCACCCCCTGCAATCACAGTCGAGAACATTCATAAATGTAGTGGACACACAAACTTTCTGCTCACAGCCTTCCCAGGGAGGTAGATCCTGCCAGAGCTCGTGCTCAACCTATGGGACCAGAGCAGCCACCTCCGTGGAAGACTTTTTTCATCTCTAAAAATGAGGATTAAATGGTGTGTAATACAGTCATCTGTTTTACAAAGTTATTATATAGACCTGAGGCTTTTAACTTAGGGAGAAAAGGAGTTGTTGCAAAGGGTCTAAGAACCCCAAAGTGAAATCATTGTATCAAATGGTTCAAATAAACATCTACTAAGCTCCTACTGTGTATTAGACCCCAAAGATACAAAAACCAAAAATGGAACTACTACTACTACTAATAATAATATTAAATCATTACCACCAATGTTATTAATAATTCATGATATTAGAGTGATAATAATCACTACTGACAGTAATGACTGTTATTGGTATTACAACTATCATTTACATGATATTATATGGTAATATATTATATATATTTATATGCTATTATATACATTATTTATATGAATATCATTATATGATGAGGTCCTTTATGGTTGGTAAAAATCTCCACAAGTTATTTCATTTTATTTTCAAAACATCACATGTGGTAAGTACTATTATTAGCCCTCATTTATCAATAAGAATCAGAATCTAAGAGAGATTAAGTGACTTGGTCAGGATCATAGAGCCAGTTTATGTCTGAGGCAGGATTTGAACTCAGATCCTTCTGACTTTGGGGCAGCTAGGTGGTGCCTCAAATGCGGTCATAAACAGTCAGATATGGCTGAACAGGACACTTCCTGTCCCAACTCAATACTGTG
>JAQQSW010024673.1:0-10041 GCA_028646575.1 Pseudocheirus occidentalis | reverse complement strand
AGAGAGAGAGAGAGAGAGAGAGAGAGAGAGAGAGAGAGAGAGAGAGAGAGAGAGAGAGAGAGAGAGAGAGACTTCTCTGTGGTGTGGCGGGGAGGCGAGCCTCTACTTACAAGGCTCCGTCTCCATAGAAACCCTGAGCAACAAAAGAAAACGGAGCCTGGGAGCCTGGGTGTTGGGGCCTGGGGCAGCTTTAGAGTTCACCCAGAGCTCCGGTCTCCTCTCACTGCAAGGGAAGAAGAGCTTCGACCCCCCCTCCCTAGGACCGCGTGTGTACGACTGAGTCTCTGTGACCCACATTCAGTGGACTTGGACTCAGACAATCCAGCCATTTCCACTCCACGTGCCCTTGAGGCGAGGAGGGAAGGCAGTTGTGGACTGTTTTTGTAGTCCAAGCTGGTTTATTCTCAAAACTCTCCTCAATCCCCGACACCCCCACCCCCGCATACTCTCATCCGCTGGGATGGTAATCTGGCTGCCCCCCAGCTTCTCCTCCCCCATCCCCGCCTTCGCCTCTTGCTTCCTTAGGCCACCTCCCGTTTCCATCAGCCACAAGTTGGGTGGGGCCGAGCCCCTCCCTACTCTTCCTGATTACGTCACTAGATTAATGGGGCCCGGGGCTAGGGTTAAGGGAAACTGGGAGTAGTATCCCACCCCGAATTCCCCCTCCTCTCCCCCGGTCGGGTTTTTCCCTTTCCACCCCACCAGCTCCGGGTCTCAAGGGATGGGGTTGGAGGGGGGGGTAGCTGAGCAAAGGATCCTCCTCTAGTCGTTCCCGGGAAGGGGCGGGTCGGAGCGCTGGGCGGGGCGAGAGGAGACTAGGGTGGGAACGTGGGAGCTGGGGCAGCCGGCGGACAGAGGGATCCAGCCCTGGACCATGGCCTCCAAGTGCCCCAAGTGCGACAAAACCGTGTACTTCGGTGAGTTCTCCTCGCCCCTCTTCCCCAAGGGCAGCCACCGAAAGACCTCGAGAACCCACGCGCTAGCGTTCCTTCTCCAAGGTCCCCGAGCCGCGCGGGCGGAGACCCAGCCCCTGGAGGGAGAGGAGGAGGGGCAGGAGTGGTTTATCCGTTTCCAAGCTTGGGGGCTGGGGTCCCTGCGTCCCCAATCTTGAGGGGCGTAGGCGCCACCCCTGCTTCTCAACGGAGGGTCTAGGAAGGTAACTGGTTGCTCCTCTCCATCACACACTTGTCCAGCCCAGGTGTGGTTTCGAAAGATCAGTCTCTTGGGACAGGGCTTCCATCTCCGGGGCAGTACATCTATGGGAGTCTCTCTCTCCTAGGACTCTGACCCCCATTTGCAGCTGAGCTGTAAGATCTGTGTAGATGTGGTCCTAGGAACTCAGGATCAGCTGGGAGCTTGTGAGGGCGGGCATTCCTGGGTCTTAACTCTCACACCCGCACCCCCTGCAGTGGTTGGAACCCTTAAGGCGTAGTGGCTACCCGGGTTTCTTGTCCTGAGCTGTGCCGCCTCGGGCCGTGTGGCTACCTTTTCGGCCAAATCCTGGATCTGCTCCTTTAATTCCGAACCTGAGAAGGTGTTTAATCACGGACAGCCCCACCCATCGATTCATTTGATTCCAGTGGCTCCAAAGCACTCCAGGATTATCCACCTCCTACTGCCTCAGGCCCAGCGTCCTCATACTTCAATTCCTGGCTAGATCTCTACCTTCCTCCTTGTTCACCTCAGCTCAGAGACCGCAGCCCAGCACCTTCTTCTTTTCTTTCCCTTCCAGTTCCCCAGAATTTCATTCACTTGAGGGTAGAGACAGAAAACGCTCATGGATAGGTACAGAGGTCAGTCACCATGTCCCACAGGTGTCAGTGGAGTATACCTGAATCTAAAAGGGTTCATGGGAACCTTCATTGGAACCACTTCCCTCTTTCCTGGTACTCCTACACATACTTAATATACTGCACTAATATTCGCCTCTCTCATAAATGTGGTCAGATACCTAGACAAAGGGAGCATACCACTTTCCTCCAATGTCAGTCTTTCTCGCTTACTTGCTCCTTCCCTGGTAGCCCATTGCTGCCCACCCCACTGGACAGGGGCACTTAGACTTACCCAGGGCAGGACCATCTGCTCCAGAAGAGGCATACATGATTAATCTGAAATAGTCTTCCTTCCCTCCCCTATACCCAATAAGGTTGGAGAGAGTACTTGACTGGGTTCTCTCCTCCCTCCCTTCACCAGTTGGGTCAGGTTTTCAACCTTCTCTGTTTAAAGGCACAGCTAGGTTGCTTGGGCAGAAATGGTGAACCTTTGGCATCAAAAACACCTGTTGCCCTCCAGGTTCCCAAGTGCAGCCCTTTGACAGAATCCAAACTTCACAGAATTTTTTCTGTAAAACTTGGACTTGGTCAAAAGGCTACACCCAAGGACTAGGGTGGGAGAAGAGACTTTCAGAGGATGGTGAAACATTGTTCTGTGTGGAGGGACTTGTGTGCTGTGGGGTCTGCCCCTGAAGCAGGAAGACCTGTGAATCAGAGTTAGGAAGATGGGCTCATCAAGCCTGAACCATGCCAAGGCTGGAGGAATGGAAAGGGGAAGCCCTTCCCTTTGGGGGGAGCTGGATGGCTGTGTGTTAGCATGGGAGTGGGGAAAAGCCAGAGAGGAAAGAGGGCAACAATTGCCAAAATGTCTAGTTGCTTTCTCTGGATTCCAAACAGAATAAAGGTCTGACCCCATATGTTCGATGAGAGGGTGGGAGGGGGCGTGTATGTTTGTGTATTGGGGGTGAGTTAATGGGCTAATGGTGATAGTAACCACAGTGTAGGGGCAGGAGTGGTGTAGATTTGTATACAGTGTCTGTTCTCTAAGCTTTTGGTTTTCTGACTGGTTCCATCCAAGCCCTGCTAGGATCACCTTTTGTGCTATTAAGTGACTGTAAAACCTGACCTCGGCCTAGACCTTAGGAGCTTAGCCAGAAATCAGCTTACCTTGGACCCTTTCTCCGGTCTGGATCTCATCTTTCCTCATCTTCTGTTCCAATACAGACGGGCTGGCACATGACATACTGCTTATAAATTTCACTGGACAGAGTGGAGATGAGGCTGCTGCCTCTTACCTAGAGAGTGGAAAAGACAGGGCTAAAGGAGATGGTATACTTAAGTTCTAGCCCTAGCTCTGTAGGCCTGAGCTTTCTCATATGTCGAAGGAGAAGAATACTAGCATTGCCAGCCTCAAAGGGGAGGGGATATTGTCAACCTTAAACAGGTATGGAAATGTGATTTATTATTCTGATAGCTTGAGTGCTCTTTGAATACTCACAAATGAGGATTGTATTATATAATAAGGCCACCACCCTTTTTTCATTCAGGGTCAGCAGTATTAAAAAATCCTTTTCAGGCAGCGATCATGGAATGTTCTCCCCTTGCTTCCTATATGAATTCCTTGCTGATCCTGCCCTCTTCCTTTTTACTTGGTTGTTTCCTGTCTCTAATAGGCCTCCCTTACAGAGATACAGAGATATCCTTCCTCTCCCCCAACTCTTACAAAAAAGGACCCTTTAAGGAACTTTTTGTTGGGGGAGAAATCAGAACAGCTATTCCCTTATGGGAGAAAGAGGGGGGAAGATAAAGAGACAGCCAATCAGCATTTCTGGGAATTGACCCAGTGTGGCAGAAGCCTTACACTCGTTGTGGAAGTCAGACCCCTTTCTCCCTTCCATGCCAATTCTGAGTGGTCCTCTTTGTTGTCAGTCCCTGACATTCTCCAGTTCCCTCTCTGTGAGGACCTTGGAATTTCAGGACAATAAGAGTCATAAGTATTAGGAACCTCTGGGCATTGGGAAAGAAATTGAGCCAAGAGACAGAACAGTGTCTGCAGGACAGTTTGGAGCTTTCTGGAGGGGTGAGTCCAGAAGCTTATTCTGACCAACTATCTGGGGATAAGAAATTGGTCCCAGTCTCAGTTTCTTTCCCACTCATCAATTCCTCTCCCTTCCGTCTCATCTCTGCCAGCCCTCAAAACAAAGCCCTTATTCACTGCTACTTACTCTGCCTGGGGGAGGTGCCTGGTCTCTGCCCCTATCCTGGAGCGAGCTATTCATGGGGTGGGAGTGGGAGGAAGAAGGAACCTTGAGGGAGCCAGCACTAGTCTACTGAGCTGGAAGAGAACTGTTGTTGTGCCTGTCCCCTGACCTCCCTCATCACCTTGACCAGAGAATGGGAGAGAGAAGGAGCCCCTCCCTTCTTCCTTCCCTTCCTCCCAGGCTGAGAGAGCAGTGTCTATTGTCCAACAGGAAATCCGGGACTAAATATAGACTCTGCTAGGCATGGTGTCTCCTTTTTCTCCTCATTCTCAAGCTACTAAGAGGGACAGAAACAGAAATCCCAAGATCCAGCTCAACTGGAGGGAAGGGAGGTCGGAATTCCGTTCCCAGACTTTTGCTCATATGGTAAAAAGTGTAGGGGGAACTTGGGGAGAGGGGACATTTATCTGTATTTCTTCCTTGTCCACAATTTGGGGAAACTTCAAGAAAAGGGCCTTTGGCCCCTAGTCTGCTTGCTATGACTGGCTACTGGCTTAGGAGTATTAATGGCCTCATGATCTGGGTGTTTTATAGCTGCTTTGTGTAACAGCTATCTGTTCCTGTTGCCCTCTACCTTCCCAAAGCCCACTATTCATTCTCTGCCTCCTTTTCTGGATGGCTTTGTGTTTTTTTCAGTTTTAGAGATAGTTTTAGAGAACCTTTAGGGAGTCAGGGGAATGGGCAGGTGGGTGGAACCAGGTGGATTCCCTAGCCCTGGGGAGAATCCTTTGGATTTTCTTGTCTGGTTGGGGAGACTAGGCTTGTTTGAACTTTAGAAAATACAGGGCAGTGTGGGATGAAGGCCAAATGCAGGGCCTTGACTGTAAGTGCTAAAGGAACCAGAGGAGCATAAGAGGTCTGTGATCACTGCAGGCTGGAATAGACAAGGAAGACTAGAGGAGGTATGATGGGAGAGCAATGAATTATAATATATCTTCCTGTTTCCATTGTGACCCTGTTCTGAATACCCTTTATGTCATGGCCAGAATAATTCTTTAATGTATAGATGTGGTTACATTACTCTGATGCTTAAAACTCTCCCTTCATAATTGAATATTGCTCTGCCTTTCCCAATTGATCTTATGTGATTCTTCATTCCAGACAGACTAGACTACTCTGTCCCTGCCTTCCCCAAACATGGCTTGCAGTCCCACACAGAATCTTAGAATTGAGAAGGGACTTAACCTAATCCAACACAAGTGAACGAGAATATCCTGCAACAGTATACCTAGCCAGTGGTCATCTAGCATTTATTTATTTTAAATAAGTACTGAAGAGTACTCTTCAGTGAGAGTACCCTCTAGGACTTTTCCTTTTCAGACTAAGCCTTCCTACTTCCTTCAAACAGTGCCTTATGGAATAGTCTCATGTCACTCTTGGACCTACTTGTTTTTCAGCATACTTCCTAATATGTACCCAGAATTGGACAGAGTATTCCAGATGAACAGGGTAGAGCATAACAGTACCATCCTATCTCTTGTCCTAGACTTTTTTGGAATTCTGTATCTTGTTGCAGTCCACTAAAACACCCTGATCTTTTTCACATTAATTTTTTTTTCTTTTTAAAAAATGAAATAGTGCTGTCATTTCCCAATACTAATTCCACAATACAATCCTCTTTTTTAATAAAGAAGTACAAGAAAACAAGGTAAACAAGAAAAAACATACATTTACCATATGTAACAGCACATGCCTCAACCTATGGAAATTCCCTCTACCAAAACAGGGTGACATTTGTTTCTGCAATTTATAACCTTAGATAGTTGCTTAGGACAATGAAAGATTAAGTGGCTTGCCCAGAATCACATGGTGGGATTTAAATACAAGTCTCCGTGGCTTCAAGGCTGCTGCATTACTCTGCCATATTGCCTAAAATATCAAAGAGCCAAATTTAATGAGATGAAAATAAACGTAAAGGCTTTTACTTTGGGATTTTTTTAAATGCAAAATTACAGCATGTTGAAAGTGTGACTACATAAACTTGTGTGAAAAAGATACTTGATGATTTTCTCATAGAGGAATTCCTTTACAAGTATGGTGTGAAATGCTTGGTGAAGCCAAGAGTCAGTGGTTTTCTGGGTAGAATCTATGGGATTCTATGGGTAACTGTGGGAGTGGGGATCTCTCTGATCCCAACCCCTGTCATTATTCAGGGTCAGTGCCTGGGAGGAAGAAAACAGAAAGGAGAGGAGGCAGAGCACAGGACAGACCCTCATTCTCCCTATCTCTACTTGCATGTCTCAATAGCTGAAAAGGTGAGCTCCCTGGGCAAGGACTGGCATAAATTTTGTCTCAAGTGTGAGCGTTGCAGCAAGACACTGACACCTGGAGGGCATGCGGAGGTGAGCCCCATCCATTCTAAACCCATTCTCCTGGGGTCACTATAGACTCTAGCTTTCAGGGACTTCCTGATACACCAAAGACCTGGCCTCATCCTTTTAAATACTGTGACCCTGTCTCCCTAATGACTTCATGTATTCCTGACAACCACTGACTGTGTTTCCTTAGTGGCTTCGATATTGTTTTCCTAAAGACTGACCCCCATCATTTCCTTATTTCCCCTGTCTGCCCTCCTTGATATTATAGAATTTGGAGGAGGCTGTAAGTCATATGCCCTGGAAGTATGAGATTTCTTTTGAAAATAAACCAATTCCTTGGTTGGGGGAGAGCTTTGGGGAACAGGAAACTGAAGGAAAAGTGGTTTGAATGAACAAGCTGGACCCAGGTTCCCCCTGGAAGTGAAGGGGTTCTGGTCCCTCAGGATGCACTGACAGACTCCCTTCCCCCAGCACGATGGGAAGCCGTTTTGCCACAAGCCGTGCTATGCCACATTGTTTGGTCCGAAAGGTAAGACATCAACTTTCTGTGGCCTGTTCTGTGACCCCCACCCCTATCCCCTAACATACATAGCCCATCCTTCTACTCCTAAACCCTCCAGTTGTGTGTGAAAGAACTATAATTCCAACCCCCATTGCCTAAACTGCAACTTTTGACCCTCAATTCCATGACACAAACTGTGATCTTCAAATCTTACATCTCAGAATTATGATTTCATAACCCTGACTCTCATTGTCTATCCAGGAATCCTTAACCCCATAACCTAAAAAATAACCTTTGACACCCAATAACCTCAAATTGTGACCTCTTATTTGCAGTGACCTTTTATGACCTGAACCATAGTCCTTGACCATAGACCACTCCATAGTCCAAACATGAGTGCTTATCTCCTTCAGCTGACCTTTGATCCTAGAGATAGGTTTGGGAGGGAAAAAATTTACCCTTTCTTTTCCTAATACTTGGGTCCAAGGGTAGGACCAACAGTTCCCTCTCATACTGGTGCTCTGCTTGGAGAGAGGAAGTTTTGTGTCATCCCTTTTGGGCACTGAACCACTTTGTTGGTAATATTTCATTTAGATGGAGGTTGTGCAGGTGAGGGGTGTCATGGGGGAAGCTGTGTAAGCCATCACTAAATACCTACTCTGTGCCAGGACCTGCACATGATCTGTATTTATGTATGAAGGAGAGCTGTGTCTTTGTGAGAGCACATCCTGCTTTCATCACTAAGTCTCCTTTAACTCTAAACCTATGATTCTGTGGTCCAGTGTTTGTTTGTGACCTGAGCTTTTGTGCAGGTGTAAACATTGGAGGCGCAGGCTCTTACATCTATGAGAAACCACCGGTAGAGGAGGCTCCTGTCACTGGCCCTATTGATCACCCAGTTCGAACAGAGGATTGGAAAGCCAGTGGCACCTCCCGAGGGCCCAGCAAAGGTGAGTTCTTTTTGGAGAAGACTGAAGTATCTCAGGCAGCAACAACTTAGCTCATTTCCCCACTATCTTGTTTTAGCATCCAGTGTCACGACCTTCACCGGGGAGCCCAACATGTGCCCGCGATGTAACAAGAGGGTCTATTTTGGTAAGTGTCTCCACTACACCCCTCATCCCAACTCACACTATAAATTTAGAAAGGTGTATAAGGTGTATTTTGTCTGGAAGGTGTGTGTGTGTGTGTGTGTGTGTGTGTGTGTGTGTGTGTGTGTGTGTGTGTGTAAGCATTTACATGTGTGAAGGTGTCTCAGAGCACTTTATGTCTCAGATATCAGGGCATTGTGTGTTTGTGTCCCAGGACCCTGTATTTGAGTATGAGAGCAATTGTCTCAAGGTCATATGTCTGCAAGTTATACGTGGCTTAGGACACTGTATTTGTGTTTGGGGATATCATGTCTGATCAAACCTACCCCCATCTAGCGGAGAAGGTGACATCCCTGGGAAAGGATTGGCACCGGCCTTGCCTTCGCTGTGAGCGTTGTGGAAAGACACTGACACCTGGTGGACATGCAGAGGTGAGTGAGCAAAGATACAAGGTAAGAAAAAGATCCAAGGCGTAGGGGGAATCGGCGAGTGAGGGATGGAGCATAAGAATCTCTAGTCAGAGGGCAGGAAGTTAGTGAAGTCAGGCATGTGGTTGTGAAGGGACAAAATGAGAAACGTGAAGGGCAAGGGGAATTGTGCAGCCCAAGGACCCCTGGGGCGGTGACAGACCAGGATCGTTTTGAAGGTGGTTCCTCTTTCACACACTTGCTTAGTGTATTCTGCCCTCTGATGGTCTGAACAGGAATTCAGACAGACAGATCACAGGAAACAGGCATTAAGAGTTTTGAAGTACCTTAAATCATACTTCACATAGGTGCAAACCATCTTCACAGTTTACAAAGGACTTCCTTATCCCTTGTTTCATTTGACTATCACAAAAGTCCTGATAGGGAGGCATGGAAGGGGTTATTGTTTCTATTTTATAGTAAAGAAAACTGAGACCAAAGGTTAGAGAGGAAGTCAGTGATGGAGACAACTGGAACCCAGATCTCTTGGCTTTCAGCCTAGAACGCTGTTGTCCATGATTCCCCCAGTGTACTATTCCCTCCATTCACTAACACAAACACACTCACATGTATATGCTGTCATACCAGAAGACAGGAGAAGAACCTGATGAGTCTGTTTGTCCTCAGACTACCCTTCTCCCCTTCAGTACACAGCAGGTTATTGGACTTTTATTGGGTATAAGAGGTTCTTTCTAGGTAGAGGGTATATGGAGTAATCTCTATGGAGGAGAAGTGACATTGTCTCCTTCATTCTTCCCTAGCATGATGGACAACCATATTGCCATAAGCCTTGCTATGGAATTCTCTTTGGACCAAAAGGTGAGTTTGGCATAAAACTTGTTTTCATTTGGTTGGGAAGGGGCAATGGGGAAGAGGGGGAGAGTCACTTTAAAGTAAACTTTATATCCTCCTATCTGTACTTTTCTGGGAGGCAGTCCTATTGCCTGCTATGATATGGATATCCTGAGCTTTCCACCTCAACTGTAAATCTTCTTTGAACTCTGACCTTCTGACCTCATCTTCTCTGTGCTGGCTCCACAGGAGTGAATACTGGGGCAGTGGGGAGCTACATCTATGACAAAGACCCTGAAGTTAAGGACCAACCTTAGGAGGTCCTGACCCTTTGATTTGATGCCCAGCCTGCTGTTCCCAGTCCTTCTAGGGGAGTAAGCACTCCCTGCTGTTGCCTGCACAAGAAGCTTATTTCCGAGGGGGTGTGAATAATATGACCCAGCTTTGTATATGAGTGTGAGGGTGCATTTTTGAGGGTTCCCCAGAATTACTGAGATATAACTGGGTATCCTCCCCCATTCTTACCACATCTACTATACTCTTTCAGTCTTTGGGTTTACTTGCTCACCTTCCTACCCACCTTTCTGAGCTCCCCAACCCTTTTCTGTCCACCCCTTTTCTGTCTCCATTATTCCTTTCCTCTCATTCCCTGTTTATCTTTCTCTTTGTTGCTAAGAGGCTGTAGGTCCTCTTATCTATCTATGAAAGGATATGGGTCCTGCTTTGGCTAAAGACAAACCCTTTGTCCCTCACAGTGTTACTGAGCAGCCTGGGGCAGAGTGTTCTCTCTAGGACCCTTCTGCCATAATTTCCCCTTAATGTACCACAAGCCCTAAGG
>JAQQSW010024672.1:0-10042 GCA_028646575.1 Pseudocheirus occidentalis | reverse complement strand
CTTTACGGTTGAGAACACTGAAGCAAATAGAGGTTAAGGATCACGCAAATAATAAGTGTCTAAGGCTGGATTTGAATTCAGGACTTCCTGACTCCAGATCCAGTGTTCTGTCTGCTTCATACCAGTTGTAATTTGAGATCCCACCATTATCATCTTTGCTCTAGAATCTATAATAAGTTTAGATAAAAATGGTCATTCCATGGGCCATGTGGATATATCTACATGAAGCCATAAGCCAGAAGGGAAAAAAAAACGTTGGAACACTTGGAGGACTTGAAGTATATGATTTTCCTTCTTCATTAGCCCCAAGAATAGAACATCATTACAGAACTTGCTACAAACTCAGGGTCATCTCCATGCTATGCTGAGGCATTTGTGGAGGACTTTCTAGGTGAATCAAAAATATTATTATTTTTCTTTTTTTAATAATTTTTAAAAATATTTAGATTCACGTAACTGACCAGGCTTAACTGAGGCTGATTGAGTACCTCAGGTTCAAAAACAAGGGGAAAAAAGGCTACAGTTTTAGTTCTTCTCATAATTAACAAAAG
Source organism: Pseudocheirus occidentalis (assembly GCA_028646575.1). Classification (NCBI taxonomy): domain Eukaryota; kingdom Metazoa; phylum Chordata; class Mammalia; order Diprotodontia; family Pseudocheiridae; genus Pseudocheirus; species Pseudocheirus occidentalis. Next base: position 9,491 of record JAQQSW010024672.1, on the reverse strand, counting down.
GAGATTTATTCAGCAGCATCAAAGGAAGGATGTGGTATGGATTTAGCTGAATGCAGCCTCCCTCTGCTGGTGCTGGTGAAGCTACTACATCAGAAGCCTCCAGAAGAGCTGGAGCTCTTTGTGCTCCAGCTCTCTTGTTCTCAGATGATCAGGAAATTCCTTCAACAGCTTGAACCTGCACTTCCCCATGCCAATTAAGAACAGTTGCAATACCTTTTAAGAAAAAGAACTAACTTGCCCTGATAAATAGCATAACTGGTCTAGAGATCTAGGTTATTGTGCTACGAATCTAAACCCAGTTTTCACCATACAAGTATCTAGCTTTCCCAGAACCGTTTGAGATCATAGATTTAGGACTGGAAGGGACCTTGAAAATCATCTGGTAAAACCCCCTCATTTTGCAAATGAAGAATCTGAGGTCCAGGGAAGTTAAGTGACTTGTCCAAGGTCATACAGACAACAATCATAAAAGATGGGATGTGAACTCCAGGGACAGGCTAGTACTTGCATTCTCTATTGCTTTTAAACATAGATTTATCGAATGTTAGCCTCTTATATTGGGGGTTTCTGTCCTATCCCATTTATCTATTTCTTTTTTTTCAAATACCAATTTTTATAATTATTGTTTCACAACCTGACTCTGACCTTGGACTCTATCACTTTAAGCCTCGGTTTCCCTTACAATCATTCAACCTGTAAACAGTTATTACTATGTTTCAGGGACCATAAAATAGGGACAACAGGACTTGTACTGCTTACCTCAAAGAATTAATTGTTGAGGAAATGCTTTGTGAATTTCAAAACTCTTTATAAAAATGAGTTATCATGGACAGTGATTCTTCTACCTTCCTTCCCCTTTCACCAGGTTGTTTTTCTTGCTTAGATTGGTGTCCTTGGCAGAAACCATGTGATGCTATCTTTGTTCCGAGCAATATCAAGGATGCTGTGAGTGCTCACTATGTATTTATTATTAAGGATATTCACAGCCAACAATACAATGTTCCAAAGCACAGGCCATATCACGTTGCTGGAGATCCCCATTTTGCCATACAGAAAATCTGGGGAGCATCAAGTTTTAGGGATACATTTGGGCCCCATGACTGAGTATAAATTAAGGCAGATCCCAGCTTAACCCTACCTTTCATCTTGGGCTAAGACCTAAGTAAAATGGATGTAGAATCCGCAGGAACAGACTGGACCCCTTGCACATCAGATCCTAGATTGAACTGAAAGGGGATTCTCAGAGTCCCTTTAGCACTGAGAAGCACTAAGTCAACAAGGTCATCAAGGCCAAACCCTTACTTTACAGATGAGGAATCTGAAGCTTAGAGAGCATGTGACTTGCTCAGGGCCTTCCAGTTGGTAAGTGTCTCAAATAAGCTGTGTGACCACATCTCACCACATCCCTGACCACCAGCCCCCTCCAGGCTTCACACCCCTGGCCTCTCTGTTGTTGCTTGACAGTTTCCAGCTGTCTTGTTGTAATTTCTGTGTGAACATCTCTTCTGTTTCAGAAGAAATCCATGAGACAAATAAGGGAAGAGAAAAGCAAAGTAACTAGCCGGAGCATTGGGCTAGACACTGCTACTTCTCGCCCTGCAGAAAGCAGAAATGCAACTGAGGAATGTCATCTCTCTCCTTCTCAAGACCTTTGGACCAGAGAAGGGATGTCGGCACCCTATGGCAGCTTCTCAGGAGTCAGCAGCAGTGACAGTGTCCTGAGAGAACTGGATGACAGACAGTATGATCAGGAGGATGGAGTGACCCAGGTCACTTGTATGTGAACCAGGAGATACCTGAATTCAAAGAACCTGTAAATAATCATGAAAATTTAATTCAGTGCTGAAATGAGTACATGACTTCATACACTTTGATATAATGCTCTTTGTTTCTCCAGACACGTATTTTTTCTTCTTTAGCTTTGGCTACTGCCTCTAAATGCAGAAGAACTATTATTAGTAAATTCATTCATTAGAGTTGTATTTATAATCCTTCTGTCAACTAAGAATATCTGTTCAAAAGGAGATGTCATTAGTTTATTAAGAAATAATGCCCTTCTATTTTACATCTTTGTGTGAATTACATCCTTTGATATTTCCTAGTTAGGTTCACCTCCGTCAACTACTGTTCCAGAATAATAGTCCTTTGGAAAACTACTCATCATTGCTGCCCCCTACCAAAAGACCCTACAAAAAGGTCCTAAATTAAAGAATTTCTTAGTAGTTATTTTCCTATATGTAGAAATTCACCAGTTTATCTTTAGGTGCAGCATATATGTACTTTACAGCAGCCCCTACTCATTCAAATATTTCTGTTAAAAAAAGTTCTTTTGCATGTATCTTTGCTTCTAAAAGAATGCCATATTATTAAATGATTTCATTTATCAGAGGTACTGCTTCTCCAGACATCCAGAAAATAACCACAGTGGAATGATATTCCCTCAAGCTCAATACAAAAACAACAGAGTCTCAAAATAAAGGGGAGGAAATTTTATAGAGATGAGTAATTTTTCTTTATTAAAAAGTTGGAGAATAAAAAACTTAAGAAACAACTGATAAGTGAAACTTTTGTCTTCAGAATTTAATGACCTCCTTTTCTTCTCTTTATCTAAATCAAGAAATCTTTGAAACTTAAAATTTTCAGGTCTGGAAGTTCAATTAGTGAAGTGGACCAGTACCTAGAATGCCTCAGTTCCAACCACTGGCTTTTCCTGCCCTGAGTAATATAAGTGAGTGCATTTGCCATTGTTTAAACTCAAACCTGGATTGGTGAAGATTAAACTCATGAAAAAGAATTTTCATCCATTTATGGCAGGAAAGAGAGACCTGGAAGCCATAGAATTTAAGGTATTATAGAACCTTCAAGAGAATGAATTCCAGCCAGCCTTACCTTTGTGAATTTTTAAGCCTGTTGTTTAGCTTATTGACAATACTGAGTTCTAAAGAAGGCTTAAGTAATAAAGCATCATTTAATTGACATCAGATTTTTGTTTTATTGGGAAAGTATAGCCATATGTGTATAAATTTATATATGCATATCTTATATGTAATTATATGTGAAATAGTTGGGTGTCACATGATATTAAAGAAAGGCCCACAATAAAATCAGGCATTAGCCATGATGAGCTTAACATAAAATTATTCCCATGTCAACATCCCACATTCTTTCAGGAAGAAGAAAGTTTTCCTGTATCATAACCTCCCCAATGGACCACTCTCCAAGCTTAGTAATAAAGTACTTAGTCTTGCTTCCTTTGTGTTAATAACTAAAGATGATATTAACAGAAATATTTCAGTTTTTTTAGATGATAATAGCACTCACATAGCAAAAATGCTATACAAATATTATTTCCTTTTACCCTCACAAGAAGCTGAGATGTATGTGCTATTATATTATCTCTATTTTACCCCAATTCAGGAAACTGAGACAGGCAGTGCTTAAATGACTTACCCAACTAGTAAGTGCCTAAAGTCAGATTTGAACTCAGGTCTTCCTGACTCAGGATCCCAGTGCTTTAGCTACTGAGTCACCTAGCAACTGAATTAAATATGCAAGAGCTGATGGACTTTCATAGGAACCATAAGATATCATAAAGTTTTGACATGATTTTTTAAAATTCAGTTACCAAATTTTGACAGTTCTACCTTTACATCTTTTTAATCTATTACCTTCATTTTATTCCCAAGGTAGCTCTCAGATCAGGCCCTCATCACCTTTCACCTGATTTATTGCAAAAATATCCTAGTTAGTCTCCCTAAAGTCTGTTTTCCACGTAACTGCCAAGCTGATATTCCTAAAGTACAGGTATGAACACATTGCTCCCCTGCTCAAAAAGTTCCATTGGCTCCCTATTGCCTTTGTTGTTAAGTCATTTCAGTTGTGTCTTACTCTTTGTGACCCCATTTGGAGTTTTCTTAGCAAAAATACTGGAGCAGTGTGCCATTTCCTGCTTCAGCTCATTTTACAGATGAGGAAACTGAAGCAAACAAAGTTGAGTGACTTACCCAGAATCACACAGCTAGTAAGTGTCTAAGGCTGGCTAGCTACTATGGTAATACAGAAGTTCAGGGTTCAATTCAGAAGAAGATAGTGAAGTTAAAACAACTACTTCTACCTCGAAGTAAAAAGCAAAATGGTAACAAGCCCAAAAAAGAGTTTTTGGAAGAGCTTAAAAAAGAATTTAAAAAATCAGATACAAGAGGTTGAAGGAAAATTAGGGGGAAAAATAAGAATAATGCAAGTAAATGAAGAAAATTACAAAAAGTCAGCCAAATGGGAAAAGAGATCCAAAAACTTACAGAAGAAAATAACTCCTTAAAAATTAGAATTGGGCAAGGAGAAGTTAATGACTTCATTAAGACACCAAGAAATAATAAAACAAAATCAAAAGAATGAAAAAATATAAGAGAATGTAAAATATCTCAGAAAAACAACTGACCTGGAGAACAGATAGAAGAGATACAATATAAGATTTATTAGACTACCTGAAAGTTATAATAAAAAAAAAGTTTAGATACTATACTTCAGGAGGAATAAGGAAAATTGTCCTGAAATTTTAGAACAAGAGGGCAAAATAGAAGTAGAAAAAAAACCCACCCTTCACCATCTGAAAGCGACCCCAAGATGAAAATTCACAGGAATATCATAACTAAGTTTTGAAGCTCCCAGTCAAGGAGAAATACTACAAACAACGAGGAAAAAAGTTAATACTGTGGAGCTACAGTCAGGATAACAAACCATTGTAAATCGTAAAAAGTGAGGGTGAAATTAATAAAATTGAGTGTAAGAAAACCATTGAATTAATAAAAACTAGAAGAAAAAGAATATGACAAATGCTGAAAGGGATATGGAAAAATTGGGACACTGATGCACTATTGCTGTGAACTAGTGCAACCATTCTGGAATTTGAAACTATGACCAATGGGCTATAAAACTCTGCATTCCCTTTGATTTAGCAATTCTGCTACTAGGGCTATATCCCAAAGAGATCAAAGAAAAATGAAAAAGACCTATGTGTACAAAAATATTCATAGTAACTCACTTTGTAGTGGCAAAGAGTTGGAAATTGGAGAGATGCCTATCAATTTAAGAAAGGTTGAACAAGTTGTGGTTTATGGTTGTGATGGAATACTATTATGCTATGAGAAATGATGAGCAGGATGGTTTCAGGAAAACCTAGGAAGACTTAGATGAACTGATGCAAAGTGAAGTGAGCAAAACCAGGTGAAAATTGCACACAGTAACAGCAATATCATAAGGATATTCAAGGATATTTCAAATCTGAAAGACTTAGCTATACTGATCATGACAATGATTCAAAACAATTCCAAATGACCCATGAGGGAAAATGCTATCCACCTCCCAATGGAGACCTGGTGAACTCTGAATGTAGACTGAAGCATATTTTTTTAAACTTTATTTTTTTTTCTTGTTTGTATGTTTTACAATATGGCTAATATGAAAATATGATTTGCATGTCTTCGCATGTATAATGGGCATCATATTGTTGACCTTAAGAGGAGGGGAAGAGGCAGAAAGGAGGGAGAGAATTTGAAATTTAGAATTTTTAAATGAATATTTAAAAATTTTAACATAATTGGGAAATATTTAACAAAATAAATACAAATATATTTAAAAAACAAACAAAACAAGGTAGAGAGGGAGGCCTAAAACAGCAGTCAAAGGTTTTGTGAATGTTCACTGCTACTCTGGTGTTTCTGTCCTCAGAACACCAAATAGAATGTTCTCATTAAATTGTCAGCAAAGGAGAAGAAAACATCACCCCCCCTTTAAAAGCCTTTCCTTTATTCTCCTGTCACTGACTGGTCGAGCTTTGTGTCATTCAGCATGAGGTCAGTCCAGTGTGGAACAAAAACATGTCAAGTTGTACTTTCTTCCATTCCTCCCCTACTTCTTTGCAGATGTAGGGATAATAAGAGTAGAAAAACTACATCTCATGTCAGATGTTTTAGCTTGATGCTCAACCACCCTGTGAAATGGTTAGAAAGGAGAAATGGAAATGATTTCCCTCCTCCGTACCTCACCTCCATGTACACAGTACATTTGTTCTTCTTAATTTCTTGAATTTCAGTACAAAAGTCTTGCAAACATCTGTACTCCAGACAAATGGATTCAAAAGGAAAGCCATGTCTGTAGTGGTAGACAGATCTTCACACCCTTCCTTTACTTTGTGTGTTATTTGTATGCACAAAAGTCTCAGTGACTACAAAAAGGGGCTCTGCCAGTTGGAGAGAGACCACCAGGACAGGAAGATAGCCCACCAACAGGAAGTGCCCAATAGGAATAAGAGAAGCAAGGTTGCTTTATTTTTTTGTTTGTCATAGAATTATTCAAGTACACAAGAATGGGGAGTCCAAAGATTCACCTTGAAGAACAAAACAATTGGAACTAACTATATAAGTTTCAATCTTGCACTAAGTGGGTACTTCCCATGGAGTCACCAGGAACTGCATATCATTCTAGAATATTGCTCCTGGCCTGAAATTGATTGAGAATGATGAAGAAAGGTGATGAAAGGTGACTTCATGGGTGCAACAGGAAATATGCAGGCAGCTTTTACTACTACTCCAGTATATTTGATTGTTTTTGGAACAGGACATTCTTATGTAGGGTCCCCAAGGCAACCCCCAGTGGTTTTGTGGATAGAGTTCAGAGGGGTCCATGAATTTGGATGAGAAAAAAATACCGTCTTTTTTCCACTAATCCTTGGTTTCTTTTATAATCCTAAGTGTTTTATTTTATGAATTTAAAAACTTGATTCTGAGGATTTCATAGGCTTCACCTGACTAGGAAAGGAGCCCATGTCACACAAAAAAATATATAAATAAATAAAAGTTCAAAACTTTTGCTTTAGAGGGGAAATAAGGACATACCATACCTTATAATTCCTCTATTTTCATGGGAACAGAAATCCTTTTAGGCAGACTTTTTAATGCATTAACAGTAATTTTTCAAATGGAGATTCACTCCATTTTAATAGATACTATTCTGCTGGGAGGAAGATAGACCAAGTTTTGTTTCTGCTCAAATGGAGAGAAAAGCATCTCTGTCTCCATTCTGTTAATTAATACAAAACTCCAACAAACTCGATTTAGGGATTTAATTGTTTCTTTTTTCTCTCCAAGGCTTTTAGGACATCTGAGGATTAGAGTTGAACATTTCATTCTGTTTCTACAAACAACAGAACCTCCACCATGGAAAAGGCCATTTTGAATTTGCTCTTTCTAAGAAATAACGGATGACAAAATATGTTTCCTTTTTTAACACACCACATTATTGATGAAGATTTGGTTTTCCAAAACATTCAGCTGTGTGATGCAGCTGGAGCTGGGCTTTGCCACCAAACAGTTGGTCACTTTATTTGTGATTCTCTTTATGTGTTTCTCCTATTTCTATAAAAACTTTGCCACAGACTTTCATCTGCCAAACTAGAGATATGGTACTGAGGAATGTTTGTTTTGTTTTGTTTAGACTAGGTCTCCCTATCTCATGGAGACTGGAAGTTCAGTGGCCACTGATAGCTTTAACCCACTGCAGATCAGAGGTGGAAGCTTCGACCTGCTCCAGTTACAATCTTGGCTGGTAACGCCCTCTTCCTGGGAGCTCCCAATATTGATGTCAGATCCAGTAAAAATACCAAGTATCCTTTTTGTTTGTTTGTTTGGGGAGGGAAAGATCATTGAATTAATTTGTTTGTTTAAAATTTAATTGATACCTTTTTCACCCACATTTTCCAACCAATATTTTCCAATATATACCTTTCCCTCTTCCATTCCAACAACAACAAAATGTTAAGCAAAACTAAGTGACATGGCACCGGTATCTGACAGTACATGCAACCTACACTTGTAGTTAACCACAGATCTCCCAAGAAGAGGGAAGAGCGTTTCATCATTTGTCCTCTGGATCAATAATGGTCGTAGCATTTTTTAAAAATGGAACTTGACATTTTGTTTTGACACTACGATCATTTCCTAATAGACAGCTCCTCCCTTCACATTCACACCAAAGCTTGAAGACTTCCACAACCCCTATTAATTCTAGTGCCTTCCTCCTGTTAATTATTATTTCCTTTTTATCCTCTATATAGCTTTCTTTGTATGTATTTATTTATATGTTGTCTTCCACATTAGTTTGTAAGTTCCTCTGGGGTAGGGACGGTCTTTTGCTTCCTTTTGTATCCCCAGTACATAACTTGGTGCGTGGCCCACAGCAGACATTTAATAAATGTTTATTGATTGATAATAAACAAAAAGTTAAGCAAAATCCAATTGATAAAACACTCATGTAGAATATTGTCAGCAATATTCCATCCTCATCATCCTCCACCACTCTACCAAGAGGAGAGAAGCATTTTTCATCATCTATCCTTTGGGATCAAGACTGGACATTGCAGTTACTCAAAGTCCAATAGTCTTTAGTGTCATTTTTAATTACAGTATATAGTAATTGTGTATATTATCCTCTTGGAACAACCTTCTTCATTCAGTATTAGCTCACGCCATTCTTCCCATGCATCTCTGAATTACTTATAGTCATCATTTCATATAGCACATTGCATTCCTTATGACATAATTCAACAAGCCATCAGCTTAAGTTCTCAAGTTATTAGTTCAAACAATGAACACTGCATGTTATTCACTGTCCCCAAGTTGGAGAAAAAGCAGTGGAGAGCAGGAGTTCAGGAGATTCAAGGTCTGGATGGGTTGTGCAACTTTTTATGGAGCATGAGGAAAGAATGCTTAATTTTCAGCTTGCAAAGAGGGCTCTTGTTTGGGAACAGGAGAAGAATGGGAAACAAGAAAATGCCTGAGGAAACACAGCAAAACCCAGGGCAACCATGGAATCTGGAACCAGCCAAATTCACTACAATGTGCCCACAAAATCCTGAGAACAGACAAACCAGCCCAAACAAATTCACCCTATTTGAAAATGCAGCCCTTATTCCTGAACTGATTTAAGATTCAAGGTGAGGCCTGCTGCAAAAGTCTTAGCTGAATTAAAAGAAAACAACTTATCCTTCAATTTTGAAAAAAAAAAAACATTTCCCTTTCCTTTTACCCTACTCCTAACCCATTACAGGCAAAAACTCCACAATACAAAATCCTCACCTATTCATCGTCAGACACCCAGAAAAGTGTCCCAAAGGGAATAACCAGCTTAAGCTACTTCATCATGCATGATCGCCAGAAATGTAAGTTTACTGTGTGAATTGCTTTTTTATTTTTGAGTAGGTTGTATAACCCTTTTCTCCAAGATTAGTACAAAGAAATGGAAGATGCTCTCTCTGTATATACACTTTTGTGGAGAAAAATTTTTAGGACATTAAAAAAGATAATAGGCATATGCCACATAAGCATATAAAGTATAAAACTTCAAAAGTTTTCCCAATTGTAGCTAAAAATATGGGCAGTATGTAGTGAGCTTCGAGGATATTTCCTGGTTTTTCTTTATTGTTATAAGAGCTCTGC
>JAQQSW010024671.1:0-10042 GCA_028646575.1 Pseudocheirus occidentalis | reverse complement strand
ATTTTCACCCTTTGATTTCATATTTTCACTGGTGCCCTTTGATTGACCTTTTACTTATTGATGGATGAGTACTTCCCCCCTAAAGTGTCTGGGGAGGCTTTTCTTTTCTGGGTTTTTTTGGCATTTCCATGCAGTCTCCTCTCCACAAAAATCCAAAGGATATGGTGGGCAACCAAGGATAAGGGCTCCTGAGGCCAGGCTGTCTGAGGTTTGATGGAAGAAACAGCATGTTTATCCTGAAAAAGAAGTGACATGGAGTGGGGGGGAACATGATCATTTTGTTCAGATATCTGAAGAACTGTGACGTAGAAGGGAGAGACTTGTTTTGTTTGCTCCATGAGGATGGTTCTAGAAACAAGGGGGGAGGTTGCAGGAGGGAAGATTTAGGTTGGACAGGTAAAGATTCTTGATAATGAGAACTGTCTGTGACTAGAATAGGATTTCTTTGGGGGTAGTTATTCTCTATCCTGGAGTTTCTCATAGAGAGGCTGGATAACTACCATAGAAAGACTGATGGATTTAGGGCCAAAATCCTAGCTCTGCCATTTACTACATGTATGACCTCAGTTAAATCAACGAACCCTTTGGGGCTTTATGGCCTTTAAGATCTTTAAGACTATATAAGCTTTAAAATCTCTTCAAATTTTAATTCTAAGGAAGGAATTGAAGTAGATGTCCTCTGGGGTCCCTTAGGGCTCTAAGATTCTGTGACTGGTGCCTCAGTTGTGCCTTCTTGAACTAAGTGATGAGGATTCCCAAAGAAAGGCTTTTCCTCCTCACTTAGGTCTTTTTGTAGGAACTACTCTACTGTGTATGTAAATATAAGTTATTATTCTGTCATGTGCTACTCTTCATGATTCCATTTGGGGTTTTCTTGGCAGAGATATTGAAGTGGTTTGCCAGTTCCTTCTCCAGCTCATTTTACAGATGAAGAAACTGAGGTAAACAGGGTTAAGTGACTACCCTATAGTCATACAGCTTGTACATATCTGAAATCACATTTGAACTCAGGTCTTCCTGACTCCAGATCCAATGTTCTACCCAATGTGTCACCTAGCTGTGTCTTACCTTAAACATTCATAGTGCTGTGATAGTAGCTGAGTAGAGGGAGGTAGGGTAGAACTTATGACTAAGAACTTCAGATTTTAGTTTAGCTCTTGAACTTTTTATATTATTTTCCTTTCCATCTTCATCCCATTATTAACACTGTCATTAAGTCACTACCTTCACCATAGCCATTACCATCCCCATCCCCATCCTCATGATTATCCCATTACTATTATCACCATCACTATAAGTATTGCCCATCTGAGTCCCCATCAATGATGCTATCTACAGTTCTGTCATCATCTCCATCCTCATCATCAACCCATTATAATCACCACCATCACCATCCTCATCATTACCACAGATATAAGCAGTGACACTACAGTCACCATCAACAACACTTCCATCATCATCACCATTGTCACCACTTACCATTGTCTCCATTACTCAGTTCTTAATGTTTTCTCTAGTCAGTGAATTAATAATCGCTTGCTATGTATGGCACTCTATGAGTACTGAGAATACAAAAAACGCAAAAGACAGTCCTTGCCCTCAAGGAGCTTACTATCTACTGGGGAAGATAAGAAGGAAAGAAATATGTACAAACAAGCTATGTACATTCTATTCTATAAATTAGAATGACATGTGGAAAGAACAGAAGACCAAGACTAACAGGGATTTGATATTCATTATAATGAGAGAGTATAAGAGCACCTAGCTGTCCTTGATCAATTCATATCACTTGGGCCAGATGAACTACATCTTTGGTCTTGAAAGAGATTGCCGAACCACTGACAGTATTATTTTAATAACTGTGAAGAATGAGAGAGGTACTATAGGACTGGAGAAAAGCAAATGATATCTCAGTTTTCATAAAAGGAAAGCTAATAAAGTGTGCAAACTATAGGCCAGTGAACTTCACTTTCATTCCTTGGAACATTCTAGATGTTCCTATCCCCAGAACATCATTCATTAGTGAGCACCTAGAGAAGAAAGCAGCCCTCATGCAAGTTAGGATGGCTTATACAAGAATGAGTTGTGCCAGACTAACCTTATTCCATTTTTTCAGGACAGTATTATTAAACTGACAAGTCAGAAAAATGTAATCTAATGGAAATTACCATTATTTTAATGAAGCATTTGGTCAATGTTCTTTTTTGTAGAAAACTTGTAGAAAACCCCGACAAATGGGCTAGCCAGTACTACAGTTAAGGTCAACTAGAAGCTTGTTGAATGGCTAGCCTTAAAGAGTAGTCTTAAAGAGTAGTCATTAATGGTTCTGTGACATCTTGGAAGGAAGTCTTAAGAAGTGTTTCTATGCTACTTAATATTTTATCAGTGGACTGTATTAAGGCAAAAGCAGTATCTTTAGCAAATTTTCAGATATCACCAAGCTGGATGTGATTTCTAATATAACTGATAGAATCAATATAAAAAAAAAAAGAAAGAAAAGGATGATGCTTCATGGAGACCCACCAGATTGGGGCAGCTAGGTGGCACAGTGAATAGAGCACTGGTCCTGGAGTCAGGAGGACCTGAGTTCAAATCTGGTCTCAGACACTTAACACTTATTAGCTGTGTGACCTTAGGCCAGTCACTTAACCCCAACTGCCCTGCTTTCCCTCCTCAAAACAAAAGGCCTGTTAGATGATTTTTGTTTTTTGGAATGGGGTCAGACCTGTGGTTTCATCAGAGTAGGGAACTCTTAGTTTGTAGAAACTAGAAACTGATACAGATTTATAACTATTCTGTAATTGACATTTGGAGAGTTTCTTGAGGCACTGACAGGTTGAGGGACTTTCCAGTTCTATATATCAGGCATTATTTGAACTTGACTCTTTCTGGATCCAAGAGAAACTCCTTAGCCACCATGCCAGCCTTCCTCCTGAGGTGAAATTCAAAGTCTTACACTTAGGTTCAAAAAATTTGACTTCACAAGTACAAATATTGACTTCACAAGGTAGAGGAGGTAAGAGAGCAGTTGATCTGAAAGTGATCTGGGGGTTTTAGTGGACTGCAAACTCCATATAAGTCAGCAAGGCTATATGGCAGCCAAAAAAGTGAATTCCATTTTGGGCTGCATTAAAAGAGGCATGGCTTCCAGGAATAAGGAGGGAATCATCCTGCTATATTCTACCCTGTTCATACCACATCTTGAATATTGTGTTCAGTTCTTGGCATCATAATTAGGGAAGATATTAATAAGTTGGAGGACATCCAGAGGAGGGCAACCAGATGGCGAGAGGCATCCTGTCCATGCAGTATGAGGCTTTGTTGAAGAAATTGGGGGTGTTTACCTTGGAGAAGGGACCCCTTGGTGAGGGGTCATTGAAGGGGGGTTATGAGAACTATGTTCAAATATATATGAATGACTATTACATGGAGCAAACAGGGATTAGATTTGTTCTGTTTGACCTCATGGGGGTGTAACCAGATGCAATGGGTGGAAGTTTTAAAGAGGCATATTTATCTTCAATAAAAATATGTAGTAAAAAGCTTCCCAACAATTAGTGGGTGTCCAGATATGACGTGAACTGCCTGGTGATTCCTCCTCACTAAAGGTCTTCAGCCAGTGGCTGGATGATTGCTTGCAGAGTAGGCTGTGGTGAGAATTATTTAGTGGATTTGGGGTGGATTGGCTGCCTGATAAGGTTGATTCCAGCCCTGGAAATCTGTGATAGGTTTAGCTCTCTCTGTTTTCTCTGATTAGCTTGCATTGACTTACCTCTGTAAATGTCGTATTCTTTCACTAGAGTTCCTTCAGGACCGATGTATCAGTTTGGGGTTTTTATGCTCAGAGATCAGTGCCTGGTACATATTGGATGCCCAAGAAATATTTATTATCCTGCCCTCTGGTGACTACAGATAGAAACAGAAGAAAACAAAAAAATACCTAGTGAAATACAGTCAACAAAAAAGGGAAGAAATGGAGTAATTAAACCTGTAGAGGAGATGAATGAGGATTAGTATAGACAGGATCTGCAGAGAATGTTTTTTTTTAACATTGTTCAACATTGTTAATATTGTTAAAATGTTAGCATATAGCATTGGTGATGTCATTGTTCTCCACTTTGTTCTCTTTAGTTCTTCCCACCAGGCAGTGCGGTGCATTAAAGAGAATATGTCTTCTGCGGTCAAAAGATCTGAGTTCAAATCATGCCTCTTATACTTACTACCTATGTCATTATGGTCAAATCACTTAGCTATTCTGTGCCTTAGTTTTTCCTCATCTGTAAAATGGGGAGGCTAGAGTAGATGATCTCTTAGACTCCTCCCAGGTATTCCTTCAAAAATATAACCAAATGTCACTAGAACAGGAATACAGTTTAGAAGTCAGGTGATACCTTCCTACAGTGTTGGTTGTTTGATTCGTTAGCAGGTGGCAGAATGACTGTCTCTGGAGATCTTTAAATATAGACAAAGCTGTTCCCCCAGGAGTCCCTGAGATAGATGAGATTACTTTCCAAGGTTGCTCCCAGGATGCCTGGTAGACTCCTCTTCTCAGAGAAAAGGCTGTCTTACCAGAAGTGAGAGAGGGGAATCCCTGAATCCCAGTACCTCAGAGCTAGGAGGGACCTCAGTGGGCATTCAGTCAAATCTACCCGAAGCATTATTCCTGTCTATAGTCTATGCCATGGACAGTGACCAGCCAGCCTCTTCTGGGATGATACTGGTTTATTGTTTTCATGGAAAAGTAAATGAGTAGAAAATTTCCACATCTTTCTAGTGAAGGAATAATGGGGTCTGAAGGTTTCTGTGCTATTCCCAGGAATCGTGATGGTCTGTGTGTTGTTTTCATGAGGAGAGAAAGGACGCGTGTCCTCCCACCAAAGGACTGGACAGGTGGGATGGCCCATGCCTCTGATGCTTGCTACCTTTGTGCCGTGGAGCAAGTAGCTTCATTTGCTTTGGCCTCTGTTCCCTTACCTTTAAAATGATGGGGTTGGATTTTATGGATGAACTGCAGTAATGGCCAGAAGTTGCAATAACCCAGCTTCTATCCCCCTAAAGACCTCCCTTCTTTGCTAATGTGGACATTTTCACCAGAGACAGCTCCTGACCTCAGAGATATTGAGTGTTTATGAACTTTATGAGTTCATATTCAGCCTCAGACACTTAGTAGTTGTGTGGTCCTGGACAAGTCACTTAACTTTCTGCAGACAATTTAGAACTAACCCAGCACAGGGATTCTAAAGGTGTGTAGAATTTAAGCCAGGGATGAGTGGAGGAGGGAGCCCTGCCAGTCAGGTTGAGAGGATGATTTGGGGAAAGAGGAAACATACAGAAGACTTATATGGGTACTTTTCATCACTATGTCATCTCATGTAAATCTTTCACCTCGCCCATCCTCAACTTTTCCATTTTCAAATTGGGTATAACCATACCTAACCAAGCTGTCTCCCAGGGCTTTCGGAAACATTCAGTGAGATAAGGAATGAATGGGTCATTATCAAGTGCTACTTTGCTGTCAGTAATTATCACCAATAATAAAAGGCATATCAGTTACCTGTTTTCATCTTTTTGATGGATTCATTTAGAAATTGTCCAAGGACAAAGCACTTTCCTGTTAATATCTTTTATATTTACTGCCCCGTCAACTAATATGCAGGTGGGTAAAATGTCTGCTTTTTATAATTGAATAAGAGGATAAGGCTATAAGCTCATTGTCTGTCCAGTCATGGAAAGCATCCCCAGGACAGCTGCAGGGGATGATGGGGATGATGGGGGCCTCTTATTTTTCCCACATGGTTTTAATTTCTTCTGCTGAGTTTCAGTATTTCGAAAGCGTTTCTTTTCATGTAGATTACGAGTATTTGGAATGGCAATAACTATGAAAAACCTTAATGATGAATTTTTGTGGATCAGTGATATATCCAGCTGCTTATGGACAATAGTTTTGGTTGTGGTTTGTTGGTAGTAGTAGTAGGAGGAGGAGGAGGAAGAAGAAGAAGAAGAGAAGAAGGAGGGACACAATATGACATAATGGGTACAGATTTGGTCTGAGAACAAGGCAGAGCTGAATTCAGATCCTGCTTCTGACACATATGGACTGTAGAAACTCTCAATGATCCAGACCATAAGTGGCCAGCATGTTGAGTGGGCAGCACTTCCTAAACGTTCCCTAATGTGGTTGAACCAGATTAAAATGTAATTGGGAAATATTTGACAAAATAAATAAAAATAGAATATATGTAATATTACATTTTAAAACTAAGTCAATATGCTGCCTGTTAGGGATCCTTATGTATTATTATCATTGTTCAGTTGTTTCAGTGATGTCCAACTCTTTGTGACCCTGTTTGGGGTTTTCTTGGCAAAGATATTGGAGTGGTTTGCCATTTCCTTCTCCAGGTCATTTTACAGATGAGGAAACTGAGGCAGGCAGGGTGAAGTGACTTGCTCAGGGTCACACAGCTACTTAGTGTCTGAGGATGGATTTGAACTAAGGTTCTCCTAACTCCAGGACCAGTGCTCTCTCCACTGTACCACCTAGCTGCCCTTATCTGTTTTTAGTGGTTCCCAGTTTCCATTTCAGTTTGACCCAACTGCTTTAAGAAACTCTCTAAGACTGTAGGTTGCAACAAAGGTACTATCCTGCATGGATAGAGGGAATTTCCTTTTCTGGGAGTTTCCTTTGTCAGTTCAATGACAAATCTAGTCTTTAGTGCCATTATTAATAATTATTATTAATATTAGTCGTGGTCATGGTCCTAGTACCACCACTAAGTTGTGCCATGACCCCATGTAACCTGGGCCTTCTCTCATCCTCGCTGTCTCCCTCTCTGAAATAATGGCCTTGGATGTGGTGGTATGAGAGAAGGCCCTCTCCAATCCTGGCATTCTGATTCTCCCCCTCCTGTCCTGTGCTCTCCTTCGCTCCCTTTTCATTGGCAGAACATTTCTGGTCTCCCTCTGAGGTCTGGGAAGGTTAACTCAGGTGCCTAGCAGCCCGCTTTCCCAGGCTGCTGATTTGGGGACCTGAGATGCAGGGGTGGTCAGCAGGCAGGGGGTGTGGTGACCGGGGCTCAGTGCAGGGGGAGGTGGGGGCGTTTGCTGCTGCTGCTGCTGCTGATGCAGAGACTCTGAGCCAGATCACAGTTCAGCAGCCAAAGGAGTGAGTCACTGCCAACTCTTCTGGAAAGCCTCCTGGATAAAGGGCAGATTCACTGGCTGATGGTGGGAGAGGTCAGAGCCAACTGCAGCTGGGCTCTCCATGTCTTCATTCTGTCTGGGTCTGACCCCACCCTGGGCCCCCAGGTGTAGAATAGAGATGCTGCTGAGCTGCCGACCTCAGGGAGCCCCTGCCTGAGGTTGTAATAGCCCTTCTCAAGGATTCTTCCCTTAGACAGGGGATGGGGGAGAGACAGCTCCTGAGCTCAGAGAGCCTCCAGTCTGAGGGTCCCTGCCCTTAGGGAGTCACTGATCACAAGATAATAGCATTTAGAGCCAGAAGGGAACTGAGGTCACATGGTGCGACTATATCTAACATGAGGAAACTGAGTCCCAGGAGAAAGGGAACAAATGCCTACTGAATGAATGCCAGTCACCGTGCTTTATAAATATCATCTCATTTGTTCCTTGCAACAGTCCTGGGAGGTAGATGTCATTATGATCTCTTTTACAGTTGAGAACACTGAGGCCTTTATGAACCTCGTCCAGGGTCACACAGATAGTGTCCGGATTTGGAGTCAGGTCTTAGGCTAATTTATCCACTGTCCCACCTAGCTGCCTCTAAGGCAGACGAATCTAGATCCTTTCCAGTCTTTCCACAGTGTCCTCTGTTCCTCTTACTATTAGATTCTGTCATAGAACTGTTTAAGGCTTGTGTCTCAGGCTTCTAATCGAGCCTTTCCCCAGGTATCTCTCCTCAGACCAGCATGATGCACAGGTGTGTCTTTATAGGATGCTTAGGTTAGAATGGCTTTGACTTCCCTCTGTGGCTTGGAGCTTCTTCTACTGTGCGTGTGCCCTGTATCTCTGCTCAGACCAGGGACTGCCAAACCTTAGATCAGGGCCCATCAGACAAACTACAAAGCCCTGTGAAGAGAGTCAGAGAAGCTGTGGATGGAAGGCATTTGAGCAGACAAGAGTCTCCTTTGAGCTCTGGCCTGTATCCTTGAACCATTAAACCCACTTTCTGAGAGGAGGGGATGAGGTGAGACTGTCTGGTCTGTTTCCCTGCCTTGGGCAGAATAGCACTCCATGGGTCCTTCAAAAGAAAGCTGTGTAGTTTACTCCAAGTAAGGAGTAAACTCAATCTCTTTTATTTTCCTGATGAGATTTGCAGAATCTTAGACTTGTGAGATCTAGAGTTTTAGCACCTTAAAATTCTGGATTTTAGAATATAATCTGAGAATCTTAGAATTAGAAGGGACTTCAATTGATCTGTCTGACCATCTTCCCATATTTGCTCCATTCCCTCTCCTACACTGGATCATGAAGGTGCACTATCTCAACCACCCAGGGCACCTGGTCATTGATTCACTTTGCTTTTCTCCAAGAGCAGAAACCTCATAACCTCTCTTGGTCAACTATTCTAGTATTTTAGCCCTTAGGGTCCAAGAGTTTTTTCTGACCACCGGCTCACTTGTCCAAGTGTAAGGCCATTAAATCAATCAGTCAATCCATGTAGTTTAAGCACTTACTTTGTACCAAGCCCTGGGCTAAGTGCAGACAATACAAAGAAAGGCAAACGCAGTCCCTGCCCTCCAGTAGCTTACATTCTAACAGGAAGCTAACATGTAAATAACTAGGTTCCATACAAGACCGATATAGACTAGATGGCCCTGAAAAGAATACAGAGAAGACCTGCTCCAGGTCATCTTCCAAACAAACTCTCCCTAGGCTGGAAGACAGTAATCAAGTCACTCTTTACCTTCTCTACTCCCCCTGCTCAACACCACAAACTCATTTCTTCTCAATCCATTTACAGCCTCTAGGCCCTTAGCTGGAAAGGATCTCCTAAGAAGGGATCATAAAACAAGATGGAGGATTAGCGGTCACTGATCCCAATCCCTAATTTTACTGAGAAGAGCAGTTAAGTGACTTGCCTAGGGTCACACAGACCTGAACTCAAGTTTCCCTGTTCCCTATCCACAACTCCATGTTATCAACTTCTACCCAAAACATGGGTTTCTTCTACAGCATCTTGCACAAGTGGTCCTCCAACCTCTGCTTAAAAACCTTTATTGACAAGAAGCTCACCTTCCAAGGTGGCCATTTTCTTTTTTTTCCCTTTTTGCTTTTTTGGAGGGGGAAAAGGCAAGGCAGTTGGGGTTAAGTGACTTACCCAAGGTCATGTGGCTAGTAAAGTGTGCTAAGTATCTGAGGCCAGATTTGAACTCAGGTCCTCCTGACTCCAGGGCTGGTACTCTATTCGATGCATCACCTAGCTGCCCCAAGGCTGCCATTTTCAACCAGAGTCTCACTTGTATGTTACCTTGCTCCCAGGAGAGGCTTGTCAAAAGATGGAGAGGTCTCCTAGTTAATGAAAATGTCACTGCCTTTTGTCCCTGCCACCTTCTGTCTGGGGTAGATAGTGGTGGGAAAGCAAGAAGATTGAGTTTAGTTTGCTTGGTCCAATGATCCAGCAGTAGCCTCTCAGAGTGGCAACTTATTTTGTCCCTCTGATAGATTCCCCTTTACCTTCTTTCTCCCTAGCATCTGTTAGAAAGGAATGAAAAATAGTAAGGAAAAAACCCCTTTGGGGCTGGACCAATATAGATCCTCAGAAGCTCAACTGAAGAATAGAGAAAGAGAAAGGGAAAGAGATAGAGAGGTAGATAGATGATAGATAGATAGATAGATAGATAGATAGATAGATAGATAGATAGATAGATAGATAGATGATAGATAGATGATAGATGATAGATAGATAGACAGATAGATGATAGATGATAGATAGATAGATAGACAGTTAGATGATAGATAGATAGATGATAGATAGATAGATAGACAGATAGATGATAGATGATAGATAGATAGATAGATAGAC
>JAQQSW010024670.1:0-10042 GCA_028646575.1 Pseudocheirus occidentalis | reverse complement strand
TTAAAAAGGGGAGAATTCCAGGCATGGGGAGAGTGAGTGAAAATGCCCAGAGTTGGGAGCATCATGAGAGAGACACAGCAATCACAGAGTATGTGTGGGAGGGAGAAGTTAGAGGGAGAAAGGTGTAAGAAGACTGGAAAGGTAAGAGAGACAACGTGAAGAAGGGACTTAAAAGCCAAGGAGAGGATTTTACACTAGATTTTGAAAGAAATAGGGAGCCATTGGAGTGTATCGCATAGGCAGCTGATGTGGTCAGCTTGGTGCTTTTAGGAAAGTCACTGTGATGGCTGAGTGGAGGATGGACTGGAGCGGGGCAGACTTGCGACAGGCAGACCAGCCAGCAGGCGAGTGCAATAGTCTAGGCAGGAGGTGGTGAGGACCTGCATGGGGATGGAGGCAGCATCAAAGGAGAGAAGGGAGTGATGTTGCAATAATAGAATTGTCAGAATATGGCAAGGGATTGGATACGGGAGATTAGAGACTGAGGAATTGAAGATGATTCCTAGGTCATGAGCCCAGGTACCCGGGAAGATGGCGAGGCAGCTAGTGGGTGCAATGGATGGAGTGCTGGACCTAGAGTCAGGGAGACCTGGGTCAATGTTGAGCTTGCCACACAGCTAGTAAGAGACTGAGATAAAATGGAGCCAATATGTTCTATACCCCTTGGCTTGTGCTAGGTCAAATATTTAGATGATTCAGCATATTCTGAATGGAATAGGTTATGGTTAGGCATAGCTATGTGTTAGCTAATAGCTATGGTTAGGCAGCTTTGTGTTGCAGTGGCTAAAGTGCCAAGCCTGGGGTCACTAAGGTCAGGAAGACCCGAGTTAAAATCTAGCTTCAGACACCCAATTGGTTGTGCGACCCTGTACAAGTCATTTACCCATAGCTTGCCTTAATTTCCTCATCTGTAAAATGGAGATAGTAATAGTATATACTTCCCAGGGTTATTTGGGGATCAAATGAGATAATATTTGCAAAATGCTTAGCTCAGCACTATATAGAATTTATTATTATTATTGTTTCCACTATAAACACACGACCTTTTAGCTATTGGCATAACCACTTCAATAAAGGGAGCATTGTTCAACACTGGTGCTGTTTAGACAACCATTATTAGGCCACCTTTGGATCCAAGTCTGCTCTGCCTACCTAGTTTCTCTTTTCATCTGGCTGGCCTCAGGCGAAATCTTGAAGCAGGTACATGACAACTATATGGGCAGCAAAAGTCCTTATACAAACAATAGATAATTTCCCCCACAATCCCCTAGCAAGTCTTCAATTTACAGATTCTCAGTTACTTCCTTCAAAACCCTGAAAACATCAAAAATCAGTGAGCTAATGGACAACAATGAACTCTGGCCACCCCCATCTTCTGACAGAAATTTTGTGCCTTTGAGCTTTTTTCCAAATAGCTTCTCTCAGTACAATTTGTCTGAGGAGCAGTTTTCTATCATGTCCTCAGAACTCTCTCAGGCTGCTTTTCCAACTTGAATGTTTTTTTAATAGCAACCCCCCCCCAAACCAACAACCCAACCAAGTCTGTTTAGAATGTAAGTTCCCTAGGTTTAAGAAATGTGTTGTTCTTTGTACCTCCAGAACCTGCCACTGTGCAAATAGTAGGCACAGAAAGATGTTTGTTTTTGTTCTCTTTTGAGAATTAACTTTCATATTTGAAGAGACTCATCATAAGAAGTTAGACCATCAGGTGACAAGCTGTTGTTTTAGCTTTCTTTTGTTGATTTGGGGTTTTCTGTTTGTTTTAAACTGTCTACTATAGTTCTGTTCTGCATCAGTGTAGGGAATATTTAGACTGATTAAATTATGGTTTCTTTAGGTATTAAGATGATGGGATGCATTGCTGTATCAGCTGATAGCTTCTTGGGTCTCATAGAAAATAATGTTTCCCATGTACTCCAAATATGCTTACATTCAGCTCCAAGTCATGAGAAAGATGAACACTCTATATGTTGGCATTTCACTCTCTGGTTTGCACTTTGTTTCCTGGATCTAAAAAAAACTGTAATCCTGCTAGTCCCACTGCCAGCTGTTTAATTTGGCAAATATTCTTGAGAGGCAGAGAGGGTGTTAAGGATCCTTTGGTGGAGTCCCAGAAAGTAAATATTCAAAGGTCTGTTTGTTTTATACCTCCACCCATTGGGGACATTGTCAGGATGGACACTCAGAATGAAGAGAGATAGAAAAGGAATTCCTGTGTTAGAACTGTTCATTTCTGTACTCTTCCTAATAAAAGATTGAACAATGGGATATTGTATGGTAGAAAGAGTGCTGGGCTGGGAGTCAGGAGAATGAGATTCAAATCTCAGCTCTGCCTTGGATTAGCCATGTGACCTTGGTTAGGTCATAGGCAGAGACTTTAGGGCCTGAAGGCTCCTTCGAGGTCATTTAGTCCAACCTCCGTTCATTAAAAATAATTTTTATGGATATCTTTTTTTAATCACCTTCATCTCCCAATATTTTCTTCTCCCTTCTCTACTCAGGTAATCCTTTTAAAAATAATAAACAGAAAAAGAAAAGACAAGCTCAGCAAAACCAAACTCTATGTCAACTAAAATCAGCAATATAGCTAGTATTCCAAGGCACCCAAAACATCCCCTCTCCTGTAAAAAAAAAGGGAGCATAACACACTTCCATACCTTCTGTTTAGGGCCAAGTTTGGTCATTATAACTACATAGTGTTCAGTTTGGACTTTGCCATTGGAATCTTTCTTTCCATTTGTCTCCCAGAGTCCTCAGGTAAAGAGGCTGAGGTTCTATCAACCAAGTTAAATGATGTGCTCAATGTCATACAAGCAGCAAAGAGTAAAGCCAAAATTGTTACCCTTGTGTTTTTACCATACAAAAACTATGACTTCTCTGGGGCTCACCTTTATCTGCACAATGAAAGGGTTGGTCTTTAAGGTAATGCCCAGCTCTAGTACACTGAGGAGACAGTTAAGTAGCTCAGCAGATAAACTTCTGGACCTGGAGTCAGGCTCAGAAGATCTGAGTACAAATCCAATCTCAGACATTTAGTAGCTGGGTGACCCTGGGCAATTCTCTTCACTTTACTTGGCCTTAATCCACTGGAGAAGGAAATGGCAAAACCATTCCAGCATCTTTGTCAAGAAAACCCCATGGAAAGCTATGATTCGTGGGTTCACAACAAGTTGGAGACAACTGAATGACTAAACAACAACAAAGTATACTGTGGGTCTATGAAGACCTTTGGGGAGCGGAATATGCAGAAGAGGTAGGGGTGTCAGAGAAAGAGAGGAAGTGAGGAGGGAGGGAGAGAGAGAGGGAGGAGAAAGGGAGGGAGGGGGAGAGAGAGAGACGAGAGAGAGAGATAGAGAGAGATAGAGAAAGGGAGGGAAACAGAGAAGGAGAAGGAGAAGGAGGAGAAAGAGAAGGAGAAAGAGAAGGAGGAGGAGGAGGAGGAGGAGGAGGAGAATCCTAGATTATAAGGTTGAATTTTCTTCAAAGTAAAGTATTAGGACAGAATGCCAAAGTTCATTTCTGTTGCTCTTCTCCCTTAATTGAGAAGAGCTCTATTCTGTATTTATTATGCCTAGACATCTCACCTAAGTGATTTCACCTTGACCCCTCACTGCCCTGGACCCCCAAGTATTGTGCTTCATAAAGACCTGCCCTCCGTCCTCAGAACTCCTGGCTCATGGAACACCTTTCATGGAATCATAGGACCATCGATTGATCTAGGTGGAAGGAACCATAGGTGGAAGGATTCTTGAAGGACATCTAGTCCAACCCCTTCATTTTATAAATGGGGGAAAACTAAAGCCCAGAAAAGTTAAATGAACTTGCTCCAGGTCACAGAGGCAGTAATTGGGAAAGGCAGGATTCAAATCTATATCATCTGACTCCAAATCTTTTCACTTACCTTCCATCAAAACTCACCCTCTCTGTGTACCATCCTCCCATCTTCTCAGGACCTTATTCCTTCCTTTCGGAAGTGACAGCTGTCTAATCTGATAAACTTATCAATACCACTCTTAGCGAACACTTCCTGCTAACATTTTGGCACTGTTCACCTTATATTATGAAGGAACCTCATAGAGATGCAACTTCTCCACCCAAAGGAGGGCCCTATAATGGTGGGAAACTCCAGGTGTCCAGCCTGCTTCAGTCATCAGATCATCAGCTTCACAATTTTGTCAAAGGCTGGCCAGAAGTACTGAGAAGAACCCTGCAGGTAGACTGGGCTTGGGTCAAGAGGAGGCCTAATAACAGTTGTCTAAGCAGCAGGCATCAGTGTTGAACAATGCTCTCTTGTTGGAGTGGTTATGCCAACAACAAAAGATTATATGCTTAGTGAATGCCTGAATCATTTAAATATTTGACTGGGAATGAACCAGCAAACATAGAAATTACAGGCTCCAATTCTGGGTCTGTCTCTTGCCAGCAGCCGTGATACAGAACTTCTCTGGGTCTCAGTTTCCTATATTTATATGTGACCATTTTTGTTTTTCATAAGCAAAGGATCTGGTTATGCTGTGGGGGAGAAGCACAGTATTATAGAAGAAAGCTTTATTTCAAAATGGAGGTATAAATAATAGAGACCCTTGAATGAACTACCATTCGTTCTTAACATATAGACAAATTCTAATAATCGTAGTGTTAAATATGGGGTCTCTGACTCTCCATCTCTATCTTACTGCCTTGTCAGTTGAAAGCAGGCATGGAGGTAAAGTATAATTCTAACCCCTTTTAATGCTATGCATTACAAAATAATATTAGGATAATAGTTCAGATATTGGCAAACTATAGCTAGAGGCCAAATCTTGCCTGCTGAAGGCTGGAGAGCTGGGCATAGTTGGTTTTTTTTTTTAACATTTTTTTTACATAATAAAATTCAATTTTAAAATGTAACAACCATTTTAGCTTTATAATCACAGGCATAAAATTGAATTTGGTGACCCTTGCTTAGTCTAAATGTCTTGGCTGAACCTGCATGAGGAACCTTTATCAGTTTTAACTATCAGTTCCGCAATAATGCCCTGCACTATGTCCCTTTTCTCTCTTACCAAAGGCTAATTAGTTTCTTTTAGGTGCCCTGAATAAAAGTTTTCTGAATTATGGTCATGACCAGACAAAAGCAAGGGACCCCTGACTGATGAAATGAGGAGCAACAGGTTCATCTCTTTTCCCATGCTTTGACCTAATTAGATGATCAGACCTGGAGAAAGACACAATCTGATGATTTCTGTTAATGAATGTATCTCTTGAGTTCATCTTTGACTAATTGGAAAGAAGAAACCATAGAGCTGGAGTTCTTAACCTCTTTTGTCCTTTTGGCAGAGATTCATTGTTTATTGCCCACCTTCATAATAAAAGGAAATGCTAAATTTCAGCTAAAGGTAGTAAAAATAAAACGCAATTTCCCCCCTCCCATCCAAGCTAAAAGGCTCTTAAATTCTATCCACAGACTCCTTAAGGGTCCCAGGTTAAGACCCCCTACCTTAGAGGAGTTTTCAAAGAGGACTTGAATGGTTCTAAGAAAATGATTCACAAAATTAAGTGAATATTGTTCTGTTTGATGAAGCGAACTGTCAACTGAACTGTTACCCAAGTTTTGAACGCTTGCTCAATTCTTGACTGTGAAATTGTCTTTCTTCAGGAATACTTCAAAATGGTTTGATAGAAAGATTTCCAAGAGCATGAGGTGACTGCCAGTTTGCACCTTTCTCTAAGCAGAAACATGCTTATATTAAGCTCGATGAATAAAATTGTTTCTCATAGGCCTGTGTCTATCAGTCCTCAAACTCAAGAGTATAATATTTTTTTCTTCCACAAAGGTAAGGGTAAAGTCTCTAAAGGGTCCCTTTTCTCTTACAGTTGTCATTGCCACTCTCTCTGGTTCTCCTTTCTCTTGTCCCAAGATAACAACAGTAATTTCAGAGAGAAATATTCACCAGCCCTCCTCTCCGCCCATTGCTCAAATGGGAGAGTCAGTCAGCAACATGGTATAAGTTATCAGATATGCCCAGTGCCCTGGGTTTAGGTTCATGGGGGCAATTCAAAGACAGAAGACACAAATCCCTGGAGAACTGAACATACTGAAGGGAAGACTAATGACCTAAACATAGCTGAGAAGAATATGTTACCAAAATTTATGGCAACTGTTCAATTTCTCATTATGCACAGGTGCTGTAGTGCTGAGATCCTGAGGGGTGATGAAAGGCATCAGTTTCCCAGCTATAGGAGGATGCTGGTGCCAGCTCCCCATTTCTTAATTTTCAGTGTGAACACTTACACTTCAAACTTGCCAAAACTACAAATCAAGGTTTGATATTTTTGTGCTGCTGATTGTCTAGACTTAAGAGAGTCATGAAGAAAATGTTAATAACGCAGATCACATTTTAAAGTGTGATAAGATACATTTTTTCCTTTGTTTTTGAGACAGAGCAAGCTGTTGGTTGAACATTTAACAGTGTACCATGGGTGGTTCCTTGGAGAAAATGATTTTTGAGCAGATGGCTTGATACTGGGGGAAGGACTTGGTTTGGTTAGAAAGGAATATAGGTGTGTGCTGCCCTGGTGGTAGTTCAGGGAGAGGGAGCAACACAGGTAATTTTCTCTTATGTTCTATGTAAACAGCATAAACAACATGTAAGCTGTGCCCCCATTCCCACCATCAGCTACACTGCAGTGTATATACAAATCCTGGGCTCTAAGGGCATCACAGTCAGAACTAGTAGAGCTGGAAGACTAGGAATATTCTAGTTCAGCCCCTTTATTTCATAGATAAGGAAGTATGACCCAAAGAATGGAAATGATTTACTCAAAGACACAAGTTGGTTATAGCAAAAAGGGGGCTACAGACTCACAGAATTTTCAGGGTGGAAGGGATTTTGGTAAGTGGAGGAGCCTTCCAGCCCCCTCATTTTTCAGAGAAAAGAGATAAAGAGATTTACTAGAGATCATAACAGGTGTCAGAAATGAGATTAGAACTCACATCCAAGAGCAAATGTACTTTTCCACTCTACCATGCTCTAACATGCTGCCTCCCTATGACTAGAGGTCACATAATCCACCTATTAGCATATGCTCCTTTTTTTTTTTTTAAGAGCTCTTCTAATCAATTGGGCAACAAGTATCTATGAGCACCCCTCCAAGGGTCTACTGTGGAGAGATTACTGATCTCCTCTGGTCCAGAAAGTTCCTTCCTGGGAGCACCCAGGAAAGCACGTCAAATTCAGAACAAAAACTTGTTTAGGCGTAAATGCTGCAATCCCTATGCCTGGGGAACAATCTGCCTCCAACAGCGGACTAGGAACGTCCCGCTCAAGAACCGCCACGACAAGTGCTCACGGACACGCAGGCTCTCCCTCCCTTGTTCACTTTAGCACAGGGCGACCAGAAGGGAGGGGCGCGGGGACCTGGGAACCCAAGAGCCAGGGAGACAAAGCCCGGGAGGCAGGCTAGGGCAGAGTCAGCCCCGCCTCCCCGAGGTCAGAGCTACCCTCTTCCTATCCCCAACCAGTCCCCGAAACTCTAATGTCTTGCACTTGGTTCTCCTTAAACTTTGGATTTAGGCGGTGATTGGAGGTGCCTGGAAAGAAGGCAAGAGAGAGCGCGCCGTGGGCTAGCTCTCAAGAGTGCAAACAATTTATGCCAAGCCAGGTAATCCGGGCTGCTTCATCCCGTCCCGCTTCCCCACCCCACACCCCCGCCCCGTCCTGCTTGGCAGGGGTAGGGCAGCTCCCAGGGAGAGGAGGACCAGGGCCAGTAGAAGACAGCAAAGGCGCGCTGCTGAGCAGTTGTGTGTCAGAGAAGGCCAGAAGAGCAGAAGAGGAGCCGGGAGTGGAGTGGGGAGGAATCTCCAGGTAAGGACTACCGGAATTTGACCCCAAACCACTGTAGCAGGGCAGCCCGCAGAGAGACGGCATTATCGCTTGCCACTTGCCATCTGCTTCCTGCCCCTCTGACTTTCAAAAGTGGGGTGGAGGAAGGACACTTCATATGAGAGAGAGGGAGGGGAAAGAAGAAGAGAGAGTGACGAGAGTGACTTTTTAGTAGGTAGCCTAACCAGATAGCCCTGGGGCCAGGATCCCCGCGTTCCCTAGGCCTGACTTGGCTTGTGACCTTGCTTAGTCGAGTCCCTTCTGGTTTCTTAATCTTGGAAACATCAGAAGTTTGCCCCTGGGAAAAGAGAATATATAATAATGTTGTAATTGGTATTAACTCAGTTAAATCCAAAGGCTGGGGAAATGAAAAAAACACTAGGTGCCTTACACAGTGTTGTGCCAGCCACTGGGGAGATTTGGGTGAAATATAACCATATGGCTACAGAGACCTAAGAATCTAATAGAAATCAGGGCAGAGATTTTCTTTGAAGGCTCCTAGTATTAATACAATCTTTTGTGACTGGAAGGGTTTCTTTTGTGTCTATGTGTTTTCCTGTGTGGTAGAAGCTTAATAAATGCTTGTTGGGTTGAACTATTTACTGATGTTATCTTCAGACACAATGGCTAAAACAACAGAGATAGAGAGAAAAAGAAAGGAAGAAAGAAAGAGAAAAAAGAAGGAAGGGAAAGAAAAAAGAAAGAAGGGAAAGAAAAAAAGAAATAAAGAATGCAAGAAAACCATCACAGCGTCTCCTAGAACAGTGTAAGAGAGGAAACCAATAGTTACTGGCTTTCCACTTCCTCTCCAGGCCCCCAGTATGTGTATATGCTGTGGTCTGTCTTGTGGCTTTTCAGCCGTGTGAGAAAGGTTGAGGGGGGAACTTGGACCCCTAAAATGATGGTAAAAATGGAACAGGTTCAGTCCTTTAGAAAAAATGAGACTTCAAATATATTAACCTCTAATGTTGCCCATAAAAATACCTCCCAGAAGGCAATAGGGTATTTTCCCAGCATCCTGTGGTGATCACCTTACAGTTACATCCTGGTTTTTCTGGAACAGTTCAGATTTCAGGAAAAGATGACATGTATTATAAAAGGAATATCCTTTGTTGGTCCATGGGGTCTGATTTTGGTTTGGAAAATAAGCTTGCTGTAGGTAAACTGCCTTTTTAGGATGATACTATTAGGAAGCTGCAGCTATCTGCCACCCCATGGAAACTCTGCCTGACATCTTGACAATTTGTTCCACTTTCCCCATTGTATAGAATAGTAGACCGTTGGGAGAAACCTGGTTGAGGAGACCTTCTTAGAGAACTATCAGGTAGCTCATTGGCTTCATATCCCTGTATCCAGAATCACATTTTTTCCTTAGAATTAGAAAAGTATTTTTGTTCACTTGTTTCTAACCCCATTTGTGACCCCATTTGGGGTCTTCTTAGCAAAGATACTGGAGTGGTTTGCCATTTCCTTCTCTGGCCCATTGTACCTATGAGGAAACTGAAGCAAACAGGTTAAGTGACTTGCCCAAGGTCACACAGCTAGTAAGTGTTTGAAGCCAGATTTGAACTCAGGAAAATGAGTATTCCTAACTCCAGGCCCAGTGCTCTATCTGTTTTGCCACCTACCTGCCCCTCAAAGTAAAGAATCATCAAAAATTAGGGATAGAAGAGACCTAACTACCATCTACTCCAATCCCCTCATTTTACGTATACAAAAACCAAGGGCCAGAATAAAGGATGACTTCTTTCATCATATAACTAATCATTCTCAGAGCCAAGTATCCTGATTCCTAGTCTTGTGGTTTTTCACTTTATTTACACACTTACATATAACACTTGAAATATCATTGTGTCAAATGTAGAAGAGACTCATATTCTCTTCATGGTCTGGCCATAACTCACTGGATAAAAGCCAGTTCAGACCACTGTTGTTCAAGTCTTATATCCAACAAATGGCCATGTTGCCTTTACTTGAAGATCCCAAGGGAAGGGAAACCCACTATCTGCCAAGGAGTCCTAATTGTCAAGCCAAAATTGTCAAGCAGCTCCTAGTTCCAACCTCTGGAAACAGGAACAAATTTAATCCTTCTTCATGGGTTCAAATAGGTTTTGAGTTAGAAGGAACATTAGAAGTCATCTAGTCTAACTGCTTTATTTTACAGTTCAAGAAACTGG
>JAQQSW010024669.1:0-10042 GCA_028646575.1 Pseudocheirus occidentalis | reverse complement strand
TATCATTCTCTCGTTTCTTTTCCCAATTTTTCTTCTAACTCCTTTATTTGATTTTTAAGCTTCTTTTTGAGTTCTCCTATTAGTTCTTTCTGAACTTGATACCAACTCCCATTTTTCTTTGGGGCTTTGCCCCAAAGGTGTTTTGACATGATTGTCTTCTTCTGAGTTTATGTCTTTATCTTCCTTGTTACCATGATAATTTTCTATAGCCAGATTATTTTTTTGTTGTTTTTTTGCCTATTTTTTCTGGCCTTTCCCCTTTTAAATTTGAGCTCTGATTTTAGGGTGGAAGGGACACTGTCTCAAGCATCTTGTGCCAGGGGCTACAGGGCTGATGTTGCCCTGAGGCCCATGGGCAACCCTCATGTATGATGCTGCACTAAGGGAGTAGGGAAGGGGGTAACTGGTGCTTCTGGAGGTAGTAGGGCTCTGGAAGTTAACTGGTACTGAGTCAGCATCTCAGTGCTGGTATCTGGTGTGTGCTGAGGCCTGTGAAGTGGCCCTATATTGGCATCTGCCTATTTGCCTGGGACTATGCTGAAGCATGTGGTGGTGGCAGCTGCCTTTTCACTTCATCATGCTGGGTTGGGAAGGGGGACATCCTGGCACAGGTGTCTACCCATTTGCTTAGGTACCTGTGGGGTCCCTGCATTGGTGTCTACCTATTTCCCAGGAGGCTACACTGAAGCACTTGATAATCTAGCCATTGGCAGGTGCCTATTTTCTGGGAGTATGCTGAAGCACATGGCAATTTCCAGAGCTAACATCTGCCCATTCCCGCAGCTATACTGAAGCACACGAGGAGTCCTAGTGTTTGTGTTTGCCTGCTTCACCACACTGGAGCTTAGAATCTCCTGCTGGTTTGCTGGAGTAGGGCTTGCTGCTGACTTGCTGGGATACTTCTTGTTCTGTACCCCTTTCCTTTTTTTACCTGAGTGAGACAGACTTTTCCTAACAATTTTCTATATGTCTTAGGCTAAAAAAATTGTTTTACCCCATCTTTTTGCTGCTTCTGCTGTTCCAATATTTGTTTTGGGGGTACTGTTTTATTCTTGTTTGGAAGTAAATATGAGAGGGTTTTGGTGAATATCCTGCTTCCTCCACCATCCTGGCTCCTGGAAGTCAAAACACTAAATATAAGAGAATAATAGCAAGTAGCAACTTTTCCCACAGCCATTTCTTTCTAAATTAAATAGAATATGATGAGATTAATGATGACAAGGATAATGATGACAATGATGATGACAACTAAAATATAAATAATGTTTTTAGACTTACAAGGCATTATACATAAATATGCTCATGTGATCTTCACAACAGCCTCCTCCATTAGGAACTACAAATATTATTATATTGATCTTATAGATAAGGAACCAGCCTAGTGACCAGCTAAAAAGAAGATGCAGGTTTCGAACCTATCACACTTCCTTGAGTTTTCTTTGAAAAAAAATAGGAGTATGAGTACCTCAGTTCAAGAAACATTCAAGAAATCTATTATTAGTGATGGAGTATGCCAAGTGTTAGTAAAAAATATGAAACAAAAAGATTCCTAAGGAGTTGAGGGGAATCTCAATGTGTCTCAAGGTGGAAGGTTAGAAAAATTTGAGAGAAGGGAAACAGTAGAAAAATAACTCTGTCACTTAGAGCAGAATAGTAGGTATGAAGCTCTTCCTGTTGAAGGAGGAAACTATATTTTCTCGGAAGGAAAAAATGCCTTTCCCTGAAAAGATACGAGAATTAGGAAAAAAGAGCATCTAATATAGCATCCTGAGGAAGGAGGAAAAATGATACAGCATTTATATAGCACTTTAAGGTATATAAAATTTACATACATTATCTTATTTGATCCTCACAGCAACTTTGTAAAATATAATTATCCTTATTTTATAGATGAACAAAATTAGATCACTGAAGAAACTAAAAGATTAAGTGATATGTCCAGGATCATATAGCTAGTAAATGTCTAAGGCAGAATTCAAGCTGAGGTCTTCATGACTCCAAGACCAGTCCTGGTTCCAGTATGCCACCTAGCTAAATAATGATAGTGACTCCATGCTGAGGCATCGTTTTTATTCTAGGACCATAGATTTAGAGATGAAAGGAGCCTTAAATACTATTTGGTTATAGTGGTTTTAACCTTTTTAGGTTATGTGTCCCTTTGACTGTTAGATGAAGCCCATAAAATGTGGAAATATAAAGGAGACATCTTAGGTTAAAACAGTGTCATTAAAAGATTTTTAAGAACTAGTTCATGGACCCCATTTTAAGAACCCTCAATATAGTCTAACTCCTTCATTCTACAGTTAAGAAAATTGAGGCCTACCTAGAGAGTTTAAGTGATTTGCTCAAAATACAAAGTTGCAGAACTGAGATTCAATCTGAGGTCCTATGATACTGAATCCATCACTCTTTCCTATGATATGTATCTAGGAGCTAAGGAAGAACATCCTAAACTATTGTAATGCCATGCACAAGCAGCTTCCCAAAAGAATGCTACTGTGAACAGCTTTTAAAGTTCTGATTACACAATATATTGGACACTCTATTTATTCCATAACAAATCAAAGGAAAACATTCACAACAAATCATAATATTCACAACATTACATCTTATCACAGAAAATCACAATATATTGTTCACAACATCTTATCATTAAAATGACCACATAGTTTTCACAGTGGTTTTTCAAAGTGGTCACAGTATTTAGAACAAAGAACAAAAGAATAATCATTTGGTATCCCTAAGGAGGTTTGCCTCCTTACTCAGTCATTCAGTCCTCTCAAAATACAATAGTCTTTCACGCATGGGGCAATCATAGGTTAACATAATTAATCACTTATCTAGCAATCAGTCACTAAGTATCATTAATCATTAAATACAGTCATTAGAAAATTACACAAACCCTCTACCCCTCGGACTCTAGTAAACTTTAATTTCACGACAGCAGTCAGTATCCAAGGAGAGGCCTTTTCTTCATCTTGACTCAGGGGTGGTCTCTCAGTTTCCCTGGATCCCCTTCCATGGCCCCAGCTCCTACTTGAATCCACCAAACAGTCTCCTGGATTTAGAAGCAGACAGCTCACAAGTCCTTGTCTAGTCCTCCAGGCAGTTCCTGCTACACACTGAAGTTCATAGGGTCTAGCACATCTCAAAACCTTCACAATTTCTGTTCCCGGGAACTCAAGGATCAACCAAGTCACAAACAAACAAGGTCTTATCCCTGTTATGCTTCTTCAGTCCTCCAGCAGTTCGGCTGGCCTTAGGACCCAGAAGAAATCTCAGCCTTCCAGGCAACAGGAGACAGAGTTCATACCCTCTGCCTCTTAGCCACAAAAGTTTAATTAGTTTAGCGGTTCTCAACCTGTGGGTTATATTCAATTTGTAACAATGAAAATACATACTGCATATCAGATATTTAAATTATGATTCATAACAGTAGCAAAATTACAGTTATGAAGTAGCAATGAAAATAATTTTATTTTGGGGAGTCACCACAACATGAGGAACTATATTAAAGGGTCCTGGCATTAGGAAGGTTGAGAACCACTGGATTACTAACTAAGGGCTAAGTATCTCCTTACTTGACATAACAAAAAGGGGTCTTCAAATTTAAATTAATTACCATTAAAACTATTAAACTGTTGATCTATTTCAGTTTCTTATGTTTCATGTGGTAATATATTTTACTACTAAAAGTACTATGTACTTATCTTTGATAAGAAATTGAAGACCTTAGGGTCATAGGTGGTTTCATCACTATAGTTGCATGAAGTATGGCAAATGCAGGAAGTAAACGGATAGTTGAGAAAAAAGGTATATAAGGATGAGATTTGGATTTCCAGACCATGGTTTAAAATAGAGAAATAATAGGCCTTTTAAAAAATTTATTATTTACTTTTAATGATCTCTTTTTTAAATTTCAGCTTCCAAATTCTCTCCCCCTACCTTTCCCCTAGCCACTGAGAAAGGCATGCAATATAATATCATTTACACATGTGAAATAATGCCAAACATTTCCATATTAGCCATGTCATGAAAAAGCGAGGAAAATATAAAAAGTGAGAAATTATACTTCAGTTTGTACTCAGAGTTCCATCAGTTCTGTCTTGGGTGTGGATAGCATTTTTCATCATGAGTTCTTCAGAATTTTCTTGAATTATTGTATTGATCAGAGTAGCTAAGTCTTTTACAGTTGATCATCATTACAGTATTGCTATTACTATGTACAGTGATCTCCCGGTTCTGCTCATTTCTTTCTGCATCAGTTCATATAAAGTCTTCCCAGGTTTTTCTGAAGCCATCTTCCTCATCATTTCTTATAGTACAATAGTATTCCATCACAATTATATACAATTTGTTCAGGTATTTCCCAGTTGATGGGCATCCCTTCAATTTCCAGTCCTTTGCCACCAAGAAAAAGCTGCTATAAATATTTTATATATAGTAATGGTATTTCTGGGTCAAAGATAATGCATAGTTTTATAGCCATTTGGCCATAGTTCCAAATTATTCTCCAAAATGGTTAGACCAGGTTAGAATCCTTCTAACTATCCTAATGATGATAAAGTTTTTCAGACCTGCATATATTATCTTCCCATATGGGAAGGTAAACAGTTTTAACCTTAAGTCCCTTTTGAGTTATCTTTTACCTTTTTAAGCTTCCCTTGAGTCTTGTATTTGAATGCCATATTTTCTATTCAGTTCTGATCCTTTCATCAGGAATGCTTGAAAGTCCTCTATTTTATTAAATGTCAATTTTTTCCACTGACGGATAATATTAAATTTTCCTGGATATATAGGTTATTTTTTATTGTGATCCAAGCTTCTTTACCTTCTCAAATATCATATTTTAAGCCCTCTTCTCCTTTAACATGGAAGCTACTAAATTTTATGTGATGTTGAATGTGGCTCTATGATATTTGAATTTTCTTTCTGACTACCTGTAATATTTTCCCTTTAATGTGGAATTTCTGGAATTTATAATATCCCTAGGAGTTTTCACTTTGGGATGGCTTTCAGGGGGTGATCAGTGAATTCTTTCAATTTCTATTTTACCTTTTGGTTCTAGGATAACAGGAAAAATTTCCTTGACTATTTCTTGATAAAAGATGTCTAGGCTCTTTCTTTGGTCATGGCTTTCAAGTAGTCTGATAGTTCTTAAATGAAATCTCTTCAATCTGTTTCCCAGATCATTTGTTTTTCCAGTGAGATATTTCATGTTTTCTTTTATGTCTTCAGTCTTTTGACTTTGTTTTATTGTTTCTTGATTTCTCATGGAGCCATTAGCTTCTGCTTGCCCAATTCTAATTTTTATGGAATTATTTTCCTCAGTGACATTTTGTATATCTTTTTGAATTTGCCCAATTCTTATTTCTCAGGAGTTCTTTTCTTCAGTGAATTTTTCTATCTCCTTTTCCATTTGGGCTATTCTATTTTTAAAGTTTTTTTCTTCACTGAAATTCTCTGTCTCTTTTACCATTAGGCCAATTCTGTTTTTTAAGGTATTTTCTGCTTTGAGGCTTTGCTTGTAGCTGTTTTTACATTGTTGTCTTAGTTTGTGTTTGGTGTGAGTTTGCATTTGGTCTTTCCTGCTATTTTAGTAGAGGGCAGTATTACCAAAGAAGATAATCAGGAAGAACAGACCCAGCATCAGAGACAAAGAGCAATTTTCCCTCAAGGAGTAAGTCCTAGGAGCTTGAGATGGCCTGGTTCTTTCTGCTTGTTGTCTTTCTCCTATGTGTTTGTTGACCACATTTTTTTCTCTTTTACTGATCACATATGAAATTTAGGGAAAGCATACCTCTGTGAAAAGAGGGGAGTTTTCTTTATTTATATTCCTATATGTTGTAATGAAAATATTTTTTATTTTAACAAAAGAAGCATAATAGATAAAAGGAGGGTCAGGCATTGTATGCTAATTAGATATTCAGGTGAAGAAATAAAAAATTTGAAGACATCAAGCATAATAGGAAGCATTTGCATGAAGATCACTGAAGGAAAAAACAGAAGCAATATTTTTGGAATGCACTGTAGTACACCTGGTCAAAAGGAAGATATTAACATGAGAAACTTCAGAAACTAGACATCAAGACATAATATAGCAGTCACGGGATATTTTAAGAGACATCCAGGCTGGCTACCCAGCATTCTGCTGGAGTTCTTTCTGCTAGGAATAATGTAGCCAATAAATTCTTCAGATCTCAAGGATGTGACAAGAGAAACTGTTGTTCTGGACCTGATCCTTACCAACAAAGAGAAACTGGTTCCTAGGGTAAAAATGACCACTCCATCTTAAAATTCATGGTGGAAAAGGAAAGAAAAAACAGGTATAGTCCCCTTTGCCATCTGAATTTGAGGGAAATGGATTTCAAATGATAGATAAAAGGATAGGTCTCAAGCTTAATATTCAACATAGGAAGTCATCCTAGAAAACTTCTAAGAATTAAGTTTCAAGAGAAAAGTGGAAATTATTTTGATGAAGAAGAAAAGGACGAGTTGCCCAAAGAAACCAATGTAAATGTACAATGAACATCAGCAAGCTTAGATTTTATAAAGACATCTATAGGAGATTAAACAAGAAAAAGATCGTGCAAAATGAAGGGTGAATTTTTTTTAAGCATAGCACTATCATATTAAAATAATATGAAGAATGTTGAAGTTAATAATGAGCTGAATCTGGCTACTAATGCTAAAGACAATAAAAGGCTTTTTTAAAACTACTTTTAAGTGGAGGCAGAACCAAGAGTGCAGAGAAGAGGCAGGAACTTACCAGAACTCTCCCAAATTCCCTCCAAACAGCTTTAATATAACACCTCAAATCAAATTCTGGAGTGGCAAAACCAACAAAAGGTTGAGATGAAACAATTTTCCAGCCCAAGACAACTTAAGCAGGCAGGAAAGGTCTCTGTCACCAGGGTGGTGGTCAGACCTGCAGAGCAGTCCAGCACAAGCCAAGCTCCAGAAAGCCAGCAGCAGCTTATTTCAGTGGCAGCAGCAGGTTCTGGAGTTCTTGACCCATGAATAGTAAGGGGGTTAGACAATCAGATTACAGGTGTCCCTTTGCTGGCAATGGTACCCAGTAGCATTGCCCATACAAAGTTCCTAGGTCACAGTTGCAGGGCAAGGAGGACCACTAACATGCTAGCATTTGTGGCCACATGGGAGCAGGTATCCTGGTCACAGTCCCAAGGTAGAGAAGAGTACTTGTGGACACTCAAAGAATAGAGCACAAGCTAGTAGAGTAATGACCATGCCTCTCCTTAGATTGTACCACCTTGGAAGAACTGAAAAGTTACAGACCCCCAAGACTAGCTCTGAAAACATGAAAAACCTAGAGTTTGGAACAGTGTTCTCTCTACCCCAGGGTCAGAACGCAACTTTAACGTAAAGTTAAAATTCATTAAATTAGACTGGGAAAATCAGCAAACAACAACAAAAGAACATGATCGTAGAAAGTTACTGTGCTAACAGGGAAGGTAAAGACACAAATTCGGAAGACAACCAGGTAATTTGCATTTACATGCAAAGCCTCAGAGGAAAATATGAATTGGACAATGAACCCAAAATTAATTTTGGAAGAGCTCAAAAGAATTTTCAAAATCAAATAAGAGAAATAAAGGGAAAACTTTGTAACAAAATGAAAATGCTGCAAGAAAATTATGAAAAGAGAGTCAGCTGCTTAGTAAAAGAGGCACAAAAAAAACTGAAGAAAAAACACCTTGAAAAATAGAATTTGACAAATGGTAAAGGAAGTGCAAAAATTCAATGAATAAAGCACTCCCTAGGGGAAAAAAAAGAATTGGGCAAATGGGAAAACATGTACAAAAATGTCACTGAAGAAAGTAACTCCACAAAAATTAAAATTGGGCAAGCAGAAGCTAATGACTCCATGAGAAATCAAGAAACAATAAACCAAACTCAAAAGACAGAAGAAAACATGAAATATCTTATTGAAAAAACAACTGACCTGGAAAATAGATCAAGGAGAGATCAATTAAGAATTATCAGACTACCTGAAATCCTAGACCAAAGAAAGAGCCTAGTTCAAGAAATTATCCGTGACAGTTTTCCTGTTATCTTAGAACCAAAAGGCAAAATAGACATTGAAAGAATTCACTGACAACCTCCTAAAAGCCATCCCAAAGCGAAAACTCCTAGGAATGTTATAGCCAAATTTCAGAACTTCAAGAAGAAGGAGAAAATATTGAAAGCAGCTAGAAAGAATTCAAGTATCATGGAGCCTCTGTCAGGATAACACAAAATTTGGCATCTTCCACATTAAGGGATCATAGGGCTGGGAATATGATATTCTGGAAGACAAAGGAGCTAGCATTATAGCCAAAAATAATCTATGGAGGAAAATTGAGTATAATTCTTCAGTGGAAAAAATTGTTACTTAATGGAATAGAGAACTTTCAAGTATTCCTGATGAAAAGATCAGAGATGAATAGAAAATCTGACTTTCAAATATAAGACTCAAAGATAAAAATGTAAACATGAAAGAGAAATCATATAAGGGATTCAATAAAGTTTAGCTTTACATTTCTATATGGGAAGATGACACTTGTAATTCCTAAGAACTTTATCATTATTAGGGCAGTTAGAAGGAGTATACATAGATAGAAGGCATGTGTATGAGTTCACTACAATGGGATGATTTCCAAACAAATCCAATTAAGGGGCAAAATAAAAACGGGATCCATTGGGAGAAGGGGGAAGGAAGAGGTTGAATGGAGAAAATTATCTCCCATAAAAGAGGTATGAAAGAAAGAGCTTTTACAGTGGAGGGGAAAATGGACGATGGTGGGCAGTGCTTGAACCTTACTCTCGTTAAAATTGTCTGAAAAAGGGAATAACACATAAACTTAATTGGGTATAGAAATCTATCTTACCCTACAGGAAAGTAGGAGGAAAAGGAGATGGGGGTCGGGTGCTGATAGAAAGGAGGGGGGATAAAGAAAGGCAGTGGTCAGAAGCAAAGCAGACATTTGAGGAAGGACAGGATAAAGAGAGAGAAAAAAGGATAAAAGGGGAAATAGGATGGAGGGAAATACACAGATAGTAATCATAATTCTGAATGTGAATGGCATGAAATCACTCATAAAATGGAAGCAGGGAGCAGAATGAATTTCAAAACCAGAATCCAACAATATTTGGGTTTTTTACATCATCATCATCATCATCATCATTTATTTGTTTGTTTTTAATTTTCAACATTTATTTTCACAAGATTTTGAGTTCCAAATTTTCTCACCATCTCTCCCCTCACCCCCCACCCTGAGATGGCACGCATTCTGATGAACCCTTCCTCCAGTCTGCCCTCCCTTTAATTCTTCCCATTATGCCATTCCTTTCTATTTTCCTGTAGGGCAAAATAGATTTCTGTACCCCATTGCCTGTATATCTTATTTCCCAGTTGCAGCAGTTTTTAACATTTGTTTTTAAAACTTTGAGTTCCCAGATTCTCTCCCTTCTTCCTACCCCACCTACCCTCATTGAGAAGGCAGACAATTGAAAACAGGTTATACATGTGTCATTATGCAAAACACTTCCATAATGGTTATGTTATGAAAGACTAATTATATTTCCTTCATCCTATCTACCTTCTATCTTTCCCCCCTCTCCTCTTATGCCCTTCCCCCTTACTTTCCTGTAGGGTAAGCTACCCAGTTGACTGTGTATGTTATTCCCTCCTAAATCAAATCCAATGAGAGTAAGGTTCACTCATTCCTTTTCACCTCCCCCTTCTTCCCCTCCATTGTAACAGTTTTTTCTTGCCTTTTTTATGTGAACTAATTTACTCCCATTCTATCTCTCCCTTTCTCATTCTCCCAATATATTCCTCTCTCACCCCTTAATTTTATTTTTTAGATATCATCCCTTCATATTCAATTCACCCTGTGCCATCTGTCTGTCTGTCTGTCTATCTATCTATCTATCTATCTATCTATATTTCCTGCAACTACCCTAATACTAAGAAAGGTCTCATGAGTTACAAGTATCATCTTTCCATGTAGGAATGTGAACAGTTCAACTTTAATAA
>JAQQSW010024668.1:0-10043 GCA_028646575.1 Pseudocheirus occidentalis | reverse complement strand
AGAACAAGGAGGGGGAGGGATAGGAAGGAGAGACAGATGATCACTGTCATGATATGTCCACTATGAAGATGTCCTGTATAATCACACATCCACAGCCTGTATTGAATTGATTGTCCTAACAGTGGGGATGGGTGACAAGGGAGGAATCGAAAGAATCTAGAATTTAAATTTCTGCAATACCTGCAACTAGGAATTAAGATATACAGGGGCTGCGGTAGGGAGACCCTCACTGTCCTACCAGAAAGTAAGAGAGCAGAGCAGGGGAGGGGCTTTACAATGGGATTGCTGGTTTTGGGTTGGGGCAGGGGAAAAACGGGGAGAAAATTTGTAATTCAAAAATGTCATGAAAATGAATGATGTAAACAAGAAAACAAAAAATATATCATGGAAAAAATAAAAGAAGAAAATAAAAATAAACTTATAATCAAACAGGAAGCAGCCTAATCATAATTATAATGAACACTTATTAAATACCTTCTTTGGGCAGGGCACTAAGGATAATAATGAACTTATATTTTAAAGAGAAGGTTCTAGAGTACATTTCTTTTTTTTTTTTTTTTTTGCTTTTTGGAGGGCAGTTGGGGTTAAGTGACTTGCCCAAGGTCACACGGCTAGCTTTTTGTGTTAAGTGTCTGAGGCCGGATTTGAACTCAGGTACTCCTGACTCCAGGGCCGGTGCTCTATTCACTGCGCCACCTAGCCACCCCTAGAGTACATTTCTAAAGCATTTTTCCCCTCCCCACCAACCTGGTGAAATAAGAATAGTGGAATCTTTCTTTCCATTTTACAGGTAAAGAAACCTGAGGTTGAGAGGAAAAGTGAACTTGGCCATGAGCACCAGATTTGGTATTTGATTTCAAGGCTTCTTACTCCAAGTCCAGTGTTGATTCCAGAGTATTCCAGATGGATACAAAGGAAGAAAATGCCTTTGACCTTGAGGAGCAATGGGTAGCAATACCTGTATAAGCTCTGGCACTTCAGATAGGTTCAAAGAGGGCTTGTAAGAGTTTAGCAAGATAGTCAGTGCTCCTGTGCTCCAAGCATCCACCCACATTGGACTCCCAGGGCTCAGGGTTTTTGGATGAAAGGTTCCTTCTGTTGGCCTCTCATGCAGCTGGAACACAGTTCCACGGGACAGCCATGAGTAGATAGAGGTTAGACTACATGGCTTCTAGGTTCCTTTCCAATACTGTAATTCTGTAGTTTTATAAATTCTTTAAAGACTGAAATAACCTGAAGAGAAAAGCTGGAAAGCCAAGAGTTCAAATTATGTGCCCAAATCAATTCGATATAACTACAATTGTTTTATAGTCAATAGACATGAGTTTAAAACAAATTTTCTCCTATACCAATTTGTTTTTTTCACTCATGTAGAGGCATTATTTAGAAATAATTCTGCGATTTGTCAACTTGTATGTCAGCTAAAAAACAAATCACACATCCAGAGCATTTATATCCGAAATCAGAGTAGCAAATGATAGACGACCAGTCTTGAAGTCAGGAAGAACTGGGTTCGAATCCAGTTTGTGTCAGCACTGCTGGTGTAACTCTGGTCTAGTTATTTTACCTCCAAATGCCAGAAGAGTTGATGAACTATAGCAGTGAAGGGAATTTCCACACCAGGCATTCCCCACACCAATGAATTCACAGGTCAGTATAAATATGTACTAAGTCACAACAAATTTGCCTCCTAGTCCCCTGATTCCTTTGCAGATAGCTACCAGCTAACCTCCTTAGGTTGATAGAAAGAAAAAATCTTGTGTAACTTTCTTATACCTTTCTCTTTCACTGCTAGTAGTCCATCACATGGCATTTCTCCTAACATGGCTGATCAACAGTGAGAAGAATGATATGGGGCTCTCCAAGCTCCAGCCCCACAACCAGTAACGTGGCTAAATGTACCAAGAAGGTCAGAATTGTTGGTAAATATGGAACACATTATGGTGCATCCTTCAGAAAAATGCTGAAGAAAATTGAAATTAGCCAGCATGTGAAGTATACCTGCTCCTTCTGTGGCAAGGCCAAAATGAAGAGATGGGCAGTGAATATCTGGCATTTTGGATCTTGTGTGAAAGCAGTAGCTGGTGGTGTGGGGACCTACAATACCACCTCTGCAGTCACAGTGAAATCTGCCATCAGAATACTGAAGGAATTGAAAGACTAGTAAAATCTTCTTATCAAATATCTATAGCCCATAGTCCAACAATAAATGGGTTGATTTATGGAATTAAAAAATAAAAAGAAGAATGATAAGGGCTGATAACCCATCAAATATCAAGTGTAGGTGGGGCTAATTCTGCAATCTAGAGCTAAAGAGATAGCTGAAGGCTAGAATGATTGGATGAAGTGAATTCTGCATCAACAAGAATTTGCAAAGTACTTTCTGTGTGTCAGGCCCCATGGTAAACACATGCTGATGAAAGAAAGAAGAAAGAAAGAAAGAAAGAAAGAAAGAAAGAAAGAAAGAAAGAAAGAAAGAAAGAAAGAAAGAAAGAAAGAAAGAAAGAAAGAAAGAAAGAAAGAAAGAAAGAAAGAAAGAGAGGGAGGGAGGGAGGAAGGAAAAGAAATAAAGAAAGAAATCACTACCTTTTAGGAACTTGCCTTCTCGTGGGGAGGACAATGTGTATACACATAGATCTATCAAAGATATGTGCAAAATACATGTAAGACAACCACAAAAGAAAAAAACTCAAGCAAGTTGGGGTGGGGTGGAGGGAACAAAGAAAGCCTCTCATAGGAAGTGATGTTTGAACAGAGTCTGAAAGATGCTGGATATTCTAAGAGCCAGAGGTGAGGAAAGAAAGGATTTTAGCCATGAGGGACAATCAGAGCAAAGAAACAGGGACAAAGAGATGGAATATTATTCATATGTTTGAAAAGTAAGCTCATGTGGCTGGCCAGTAGAGTGCATGGAGGGAAGTAGACTAGAAATTTGGTAGAGAATAAGCTGCGAAGATCTTTAAATACAACATAGTTTATGTTAGAGGTAGCAGGGAATCATTTAAATTTATTGAGTGTGAGTCTTGGGGGGTGGGGAGAAGGAACATGATGATCTATGTTGTTGGAAAATCACTTTGGCATCTGAGCAGAGAATGGATTGGAATAGTGAGAGATTTAAGGCAGGAAAACCAATTAGGAGACTATTGTATTGCAATAGTCTAGGAGAGAAGTAATGAAAGCCCAAATAAAAGTAATTACTCTGTGATGGGAGAAGAAGGATCACATATATAAAAGATGCTGAGGAGATAGAGAGGACAAGATTTGAGCAATGAGGTGAATGATAGTGAAGAATTGAGGATCCCATCAAGGTGGGGAGCCTAGATGATTTGGAGGTAAATGGTACACTTGAGAATACTTAGGAAGTTCTGAAGAGGGGTAGGTTTGGGAGTAAAGATAATGAATTATTCTTTGAGCATGTTGAGTTTAAAATGTCTGTAGGACATTCAGTTCAAAAGGTTCACTAAGGTAGTCATGATATGCAATTGGGCCACACCAGAGAGGGCCTAGGACTGGCTTATCTGAGTCATCAGCATAAAGATGCTCATTAAAGTCTTGGGAGCTAATAAGATCACCAAGTGATAGAGTATAGAGAGAAAAGTGAATGGGTCCTTGTGTCTTCTTTAGTCTCTGATTTTATCCTTGATTCCTTTATCCTGTTGATTTCTGGCTTTTTCCAATCTTGTTACAAAATATAGACACCCACTTTGTCTTCAGAATCAGATGAGATTTTCTCAGCACTAAGCTCTTCACTAGAGACAAGGTCCCTTGCCCTTGAAAATCTTTGACCTATGTACCTCAGCCCAGGTGAGAGAGGACACCTATATTCCCCTAAATTAGGGGTGGGGAACCTGTGGTCTCGAGGTCAAATGGGCCCTCTAGGTCCTCAAAGCCCTTTGACCAAATCCAAACTTCACAGAACAAATCCCTTTAATAAAAGTATTTGTTCTGTAAAACCTGGACTCAGTCAAAAGGCCATATGTGACCTTGAGGCCACAGGTTCCTCCCCCCTGCTCTAAACCTTACTGTTTTAATAGGAGATTGATCAGGACCCAAAGGAAGCTGCCTCTGAAGAGCCATTACAAAGCCTAGATATACTCTGGGGAATTTTCACAACCTAATCCCCATTGGCTTTTCTCTTCTCTACTTCCACTCTTGTTCCAGGTTTCAGGGTTTAGCATATATAGAAACTATCATGTCACACTGATTGTCCTTCCCAACAAAACTTAGGTAAGATGCTCTACTTGAGGGCAGAAATCATTCTACTTTTGGCTATATATTTACATATCTACAGTATCTAC
Organism: Pseudocheirus occidentalis; assembly: GCA_028646575.1. NCBI lineage: Eukaryota > Metazoa > Chordata > Mammalia > Diprotodontia > Pseudocheiridae > Pseudocheirus > Pseudocheirus occidentalis. The sequence goes on along the minus strand of JAQQSW010024668.1, from coordinate 5,745 downwards.
AGCACAAACAGAGGATAGAGGGCTGTTCTCAGAAGCAAGCAGGTTATACCTGAATCGCACTCCTGACCGATAATAGATGTGTGACTCTGGTTAAATTCTTTAACCTCTCAGCGTCTTGGCAATTCTCTAAGACAGTTACAGAGAGTAAAGAGAGTTCTTTATATCAATGAAGTCTCAAATCCAGTCTCTATGCCAACACTTAGCACAGTACCCTAACAATAGTAGGTGCTTAATTAGTGCTCGTTGAAGTAATGAACCATCCTCAAAAGGCTTTCTGATTTCTTTTTTTTTGGGGGCGGGGGGAAAATACATTGTTCACCACCAGCTCCCATGTACAGAGATAAAGGAAGTCCCACCAAATCAATAATTGCTTGGCATTTGCTAAAATTCAACTGGGAAGCTCTTATAGTTTATCAGAGTACAGAAACTCCAGGCATAAGTTTTGAGAGCCAAAGTTAAGGGACTATGGCAAAGAAATAGCTGAATACACAAGTTGAGGGACAACTGTGTTCCTGAAATTTCCAGGAATATGTACTCCACCCTTCCCACTGTCCTCTGCCAAAATCGGAATCAACTACTGGAAGTAAGATACCGTGAGTTATGATGACAGTTACATAGGTTTTTCTTCCAGCTGATGAAAAATATTAAGAAATGCTGGTAAAAATTCTCTATTCTACCTCCTCTTTCAATCTTTTCTTCTTTCTGTCTCCCTTAATAATTGCAGGCTTGCTGAAGGAGAAAAATTTGCAAAATCAATTCATAGAATTCATTGTAATAGGGGTTCATAACACATACCATAGTGCCTGTAATGGCCACGGAAAATCACGTAACTCCTCATTCTGATCCCAACAGCTCATATGCTAAATAACCAAAAGGTATCTTCTCATAAAGCTCAGATAAAGTGTCAAGTCTTGTGCCAGACATGTTGCTAAGCCCTGGGGATGCAATACAAGCAAAAAGCATGACAGTCTCTGCTCTCAAGGAGTTTACATTCCAGTGGGGGAAAACACCACAGAAAGGATTTGGAAAGGGAGAGTCAAGGTCCAAGCGCACCTGGGAAGGCATGGCGTAGAAAGAAATCCAAAAGCTAGGGGCAGAGCCCGGAGAAACGAAGAAATGACCACAGCTGATCTGGACGCTTTCCTTAAAATGGAGTTTCCTGGAAGAACTGACCAATCGGAAGAAGATACTGCAGAGGTGTAGTGATCTTCCAAGGTAAAAAGACCGCTGGGGCGCAGAGGAGAAGGAAGGTTGGAGAATCAGGTGTGCAGCCTAGAGAATGTGCAAAGTGCGTGAAGGAATCAGTCGCACAAGGCTGTTTTACTTTGGTTATCTCACCTCCTTACTTAATTAAAAAAACTAAACTGCTAATACTTTGCATCCCAAATGAATTGAGAGCCTTGGAGCCCCTTCAGCAGGTTCAGCCAAAGGCTAGACCCTCCAAAGAACACATACTTGATTTCTCTTTCCAGACCTGCCAAACATCGGTTGTATGTCTGATAGGGAATGAGAATCAATGTTATTGAGAAACTGAGTAAAGGAGTAGGTGCTTAAGAGTCATAGGTGTGGATTAGGAGAGAAATAGCTTATGTGACGCAGGAACAGTATCTGAATGGGGGCCGGCCCTAAGAGTTAGGTTTTCATTCCAGAGAAATCAGGCGGGTCGGCTTCCCAGAAGGAGGATCCCTGTCCTTGTTGAAATTTGCCTGGACCTTTTCAGAAAGAAGTTTTTCTGGCACTCTGAAGAGGGAGGTTGCTTGGTTGACCTAAGCTCTCAATCAATTCTCTTGCTAAAAAAGCTGAGTCTGAGATTTTCAGCTCAGCCAGTCTCCCTTGTCTTGAACTGAGTCCATCAAGGCTCCAAATGACCTTCTGTGGCTATTTCTAGGTCCCAGCTGCTCTCTCCTTCACACTGAGAGAAAAAGATAACCAAGAATAAATTGGTCTCCTACATTTTTAAAGATCTTCTTAATTAGCTTATCTTCTCTAACATACCATAAAGATTTTACAGCTTCCTTTGGAATGATGATCTTCAGTTTTTGTAAGCAGATAGTAAAATAAATCCCAAGAGCCTAAACCTAGATGCTCAGGAATTAATAATCTAGTCTTGTTAGTGTTTCTTCAAATCTCAGAGTTCCCAACTCTACCAGGGCAGCTAAAATCAAGGCTGGATTTGAAGGTTCACAAGGAATATGAAGTTGGAAAAGGGTAATTTACACCCTTTTGGTGGAACCTAGAGAAGAGGGGAGATAACACATCGATGCAATGTGTAATATTGTGGTTGTAATAATAATATTATAATATATTGTCATGTTGAAAATGTATGTATACTCACATATGTATATATGCATATATTTATGGGTGTATATGTATATATCTCCATATATATGCATATATATATATATATTTCCTAACATATCATGAGGACAGTGATCATGCCATATTTTAACTTTATATCTCTCCCAGTACCTAGAATAGAGCTGGTTCATAATGGATGTTAACTGAAATACATTGAATTGATTTATCTTAGGGATGGGGATGGGAGTGAGGTAGACAAAATTAATGAAGACAGTCTGATATAGTGGATAGAGCCTTGGAGTCAGAAAGACGTGGGATCAAATCCTACCTCAAAAGTGTGCTAAACTGCATGACCTGGGCAAGTAAAAAAAAAATACTTCTGAGGTCTAATCTGTAAAATGGGAACGATGATGATGATAACAACTACCTGACAAGGTTATTTTAAAGATCAAATGAAATAATACGTGTAAAGTGTCTTAAAATATTATTTTCTCCATTACTTTTATTACCCTTAATGGGCTGCTTTGAGACACATAAGTCTCGGGTTTCTCAGTCCTCATCAGAAAAGGCACCTCTTTGTTTCCAAATGGCTGCCTCCCTTACTTAATGCTTAGTACCAATTGAAAAAGAGGAGAGCCCTGGGTCAGGAGACTAGAGTTTATGGATAACTTTGGAATATAAACCCCACCCACAACATTTCCTACTTCCATTACCTCTTAGAATCCTCCAGCTTCCTTCAAGGCTCAGTTCAAGTGTCCATTCCTACATGGTTTCATCCTGAGGCTCCTAGTTGCTGGTACTCTCTTGTCCCCCCCTTCCCCTCCCTCAATTATATCTGAATTTGCTTTGTGGGTGTTCTTTCCTCCCCCAATAGAATGTAAGCTTTTTGAAAGCTGGGGTTGCTTTATTTGACAGATTGTTTTGCCCTTGTATGTTTATCACCTTGTAGGGTGCCTTGTACATAGTGGGCATTTGAAAAATTTGAAAAATGTACTAAATTTAATTGAATTGATGGAATGTGTTGGACTCTCTAGCCCTGCTCCAGTTTAGGACTAAATTCAAAGTCAATCCTCCCCAATATGGAGAACAAGAGGGAGTTATAACCATGAAGTATCTAGCAGAGTACAGGTTAGAATCCAAGATAAAAAAAAAAACAGGAAGACAAGTCATGTATGTGGATTTAGCAGGGTCCTGTGGGCCTAGAGGTCAAGACTATTACCAAAAAAATTGGCAATGCGTGATAGACACTCCTAACTCGGGGCGGGGGTGGGGGGGGACGTGGAATCTAATGCTGTGAAATTTCCCCTAGAATGTTTGAAGAAACTAGATAGCCAGAAAGCTGCTGGGGAACAGAAAATTGGTAATGGTAAATACTGACCACTTTTTGGAGATATAGCATAAGGGTACATACTTGGTATTAGAAAAGCATTTGGCGAGTAATGGAGTGAATGCAAGGGAAAGACCTTTTCTGAGAGTCACTTGAGCCATCATGGTGACTTTTAGTACCATCCCCAGATGCTTATTATGACAGTTGGGAGTGGGGGACAACATTCTTCCTGACTGTCTATGTGAGTTCATGCCAAGCTTCATGTTTCTCCTAGAGAGCCCACATATAGCACACCTCAAAGTGGAGAAAGAAGTGATGATAAAGCCATGGGGTCAGATCTGCTGAGTAATTCCAGTCAAGTTAGTTTCCAGTTTCTGTGTTTAATGAAGGATGCCAGTAGTGGTAGCAGTTCTGGGCTTAGTCACAGGAGAACTATAAATGCCACACTGCAAGTGAGAGACCACAGCTGAAGAAGAAGGTTAAAACCAGGAATGACAGGTCTGAGAAGAGATTAACCAGAAGTTAATTAGCTGGAAGGTCCATGATCAGGTGTCTCAATTTCCCAACCTCAGTGGGATGATGGGTCCTAGGATGCTTTTGTGTGTGGGCATGAATGACTGGTCCCTCTCTCCTTCTTCCCTGTTATTTCCTTCACCTGGAGATCATTCACCCTGGCACCCTCTTTGCTCTCCATAACAAGGGTCAAGTTCACACTGTGTCCAACAGGGAAGTCATCTGTGGGTGGGAGAATTCAGATATGGTAGAGAAGAGATAGAAGGCATTCACTTCACCTCCTATTCTTGCTCATCTTTCCACTCCTCAGAATGTTAACCAGTTTTGACTTGTTTGATTATATCTGTTAACTTCCAGCTGTGAACTATATTTACATTTGTAGTACATTTTTTGGAGCACTTAAGTCTTTTAAATTAATCCTCCCTCTTAGCAAGTTAACCTGATCCTGAAGAGAAGCTATCAATTAATTAATAAACATTTATTAAGTATCTATGTGCTGGACACTTTACTACATGGTAGGGATCCAAAAAGAAGCAAAGACCATCCCTGCCCTCAAAGAGTTCACAATCTAAGCATTTTCTAAAGAACAAGAAGGCATGTATATCCACAGACTAGAAATAATACCCTCTTTGGAATCAGAAGAACTAAGTTCAGTTGTTACCTCTGATACTCCCTACCTGGCCCCCTTCTTGTTCCTTGCACACTCCATCTCAGGTGTGTGCTGGAACCAGCTCAGAATGGCTGCCCAGTGCAGATTGGTAAATCTTGAAAATTTACACTATAGAAAACAGCAAACACTAAATCAGATCAAATTAATAAAGTAGAATTTGATTGATTGTCTTGTTGAGTGTCTATACATAACAAAGGGATGGAGAAAATATTAATGTTAAAATTGAACTTTCAAAACGTGTCAAGTAAACTTTCTTAAGGAGAGCCAGTTGTTAAACATTTTTCAACACATCTCTGCCCCCTCCCTTAATTTTGTGATTTCGCCCTGACTGCCCTCATGCCTGGAATGTTCTTCTGCCCTGGATGCCTACAAAACTCACATCTTGGTTTTGGTTTTTGGTTTTTTGGTTTTTCCCAGAAGGTTTTTCCCAGTTATTCCAGCTCCTAATGCCTTCCTCTATGAAATGACCTTCATTCTATTCTGTATATTTCTTGTATGTGCCTAATTATTTACATATCGTCTCCCTCATTAAAATGTAGGTTCCTTGAGTTTAGAGTTGTTTACCTTTCTTTGAATCTCCAGAGCTCAGCATAGTAACTAGCACATTTAGTCATTGTTTTTCAGTCTGACTCCTCGTGACCCCATTTGGGGTTTTCTTGGCAAAGATGCTAGACTGGCTTGCCATTTCCTTCTCCAGCTCAATTTACAGATGAAAAAACTGAAGACACCAGGGTTAAGTGACTTGCCCAGGGTCACACAGCTAGTAAGTGTCTAAGACCAGATTCAAACTCAGGAAGATGAGTCTTGCTGACTCCAGACCTGGTACTCCATCCACTTAGCTGCCCACCTAGCCCATGGAAAGCACTTTTAAAATGCTTCTTGACTGCCAAACTTTGGGAATGTCCCATCCTTCAGGTGTCTCTATTTGTAAGCAGAC
>JAQQSW010024667.1:0-10043 GCA_028646575.1 Pseudocheirus occidentalis | reverse complement strand
TATTTTCAGTAGCTAAAGCTTTTTAGAGTATGTTACATGATGATTCAGTAGTTAAAGTATGGTCAAAAGCCTGGATATATGGAGGGAGATGTCTCAGATCTGCATGTTTTTCCATGAAATCAGATTTGCAGACCTTGAATCATACTTTTCATGCTTGTAGTACTTAAGCAGAAGTAGGTAGTTTTTAAAATCCATGAAATTCCAGTTTTTCGGGCTCTTTTCTCTTCAACAGACTATTTTTTGTTTTTTAGTTGAATTGATTTCTTTTTGTTTTATGTCAGTTATTTTTGGAAAACATCTCTCCTCAATTGGACCTCTTCCTCCTCTTCCCCGCACAAAGAAGAACATCAACAAAAATGTGTGCATGTGTTCTCCATCAAATACAAATAGAAGGAAGACTTCATGGAGTAGGGGATACCTGAACTGAATCTTTCTTTTTTTTCCAAATTGAATCTTGAAAGATCAGAGGCAGAGTAAGGAGAAAGTGCATTTCAAGTATAAGAGATACAGCTTGTACAAATGCATGATGGCAGGAACTGGAATGTCAGGGAACACCCAGTAGTCCAGTTTGGCTGGAACTAGAAAGCATAAATGATAGTAACATGTGTAATAAGGCTAGAAAGGGAGGGTGGAGCCAGATGTTGGAGGGCTATAAAAACCGAGCCAAGGAGTTTGGATTTTATCCTTGAACCACTAAGAGGCTATTGAAGTCATTGAGCACAGAAGGGTATGATCATATCTATGCCCTAGAGAAGATTAGTTTGACATTTGTGTAAAGGAGCAAGGGGACCATTTAGGAGACCCTTGGAATAGGCCAGGTCACATGTGTTGAGGGCCTACCCTAGCATGTTAGTGGTGTGAGTGGAGAGAAGGAGATAATTGGAAATATGTGGAGGTAGAATCCACAGGAGTTGATAACAGATTCATCCCCTCCCCTTCTGTCAGGAGGTAGGTAGCATTCATGCACTCAGTCAAACTGAGATCTGTTCATGATCTTGGCTTGAAAAGGCCAAGGTCTCCCAGTGCATCTGTAAAGCCAAGCATGAGCAGCCTTCTAGAGGAATGCTACTGTGAACAGCTTTTAAGATTCTGATAACATAGTATAGTGAACAGTCCATTTATTCAATTACAAATCAGAGCAAAACATTCACAGAAAACCGAGGTACAGCATTCACAGTGTTACAACTTATCACAGAAAATCAAAATACAGCATTCACAACAACTTATCACTAAAATGGCCACATAGTTTTCGTCACAGTGGTCACATAGTTTTGAACAAGGTATAATCATTTAGTCAATCAATCACTTAGTAACTCAATCATTCAATTAATTCAAGGCTTGCCTCCTTAAGGAACACAAAATACAGTAGTCAAAGTTCTCCACTCATGGGGAACACTAAGTTACAAATTGGTCACTATTCAGTACTCTCTTAAAGTGTAATGTAAAATACACAGGCCATCCACCCCTCAGTCACAAATAAGTTACAATTTCAAGGTCATAAGTTACAACTTCAATCAGTCACTACTCAGTATCCACAGAGAGATTTCTTCATCTTGACACGAGGTAGGCTCTCAGATTCCTTGGATCCCCTTCTATGGTCCCAGCTCCTACCTGGATTCACCAAACTGTCACCTGGGTTCAAAGGCAGACAGCTCCCAGCTCCTTTTCCAGCTCTCTGTGTAGTCCTTGTTCCACACTTAAATCCTTCAGTCTCTGTTCCTGGGAAATCAAGGTTTAACAAAGTCACCAACAGACAAAATAGTGGCACTACAGTCATGCTTCCTCAGTCTTTTGCAGCTCTGGCTGATCCTCAGAAATCTTCAGCAGCTTGGCTGGCCCTTGGACTCAGCAGAAGTTTCAGCTGGTTCCCAGAATCAAAAATCATTTTATCCAGGTTCTCAAAAAACATTCTTTCCAGCCTGGGCATCTCTTCCTCAGCCTCCAGAATCTGACCCCAAGAAGATCTGCCTGACCCAGGAGGAGCTTCTGCTTACATACACATGGCATTAGCTCCTTCCTGTTTCAGCCATTCCCTGTTTCAACCCTTTCCCATTATGTCAGCAACAGGGGTTCATACCTTCTGTTTCTTTAACAGAGGCTTGATTAATTACTAAGTGCTAAGTACCTGTTAACTTTGCCAATACAGAGGGATCAAATTACTTTACTATTACAGCATCCAGGGTCATTTGCAGTCATTGTGATCTTTAAGTGGCCACTTGACCCAGATAACTCCAGAAGAGAAAGTGAGACTGGTGACTGTACAACCCTTCCTCACTTACATTCAATTCATTTACATATGATGACATCACTTCCCTGGTATCATTACCCTCTTCAAGAATGAAAGACAAGCAACACATAAGGAAATTGAAGCCAACTTGCCCAGGTGGGTGACTTGCCCAGGGTCACATAGCTAAGTGTCTGAGACCAAATATGAAGTCATGAAGATGAGTCTTCCTGACTCCAGGCCTGACACTTTATTTACTACCACCTAGCTGCCCAGATGTTACCCATCCCTCCAACCTTTGTTTCATTAGAAGATTTGATTAGGATGTCGTCTGAGCCTTCATCCAAGTAAGTCATTGATTTTTAAAAAATTGAAATAAGTAGGACAGAGGACAGCTATCCAGTGCAGTATAATAGAGATTCCCTTCAAGGATGATATTAATCCATTAATCATAACTCTTTGGGCCTGGTAATTTGGCCAATTTCAAATGTACCAAACTGTAATAAATCATTCAGCCCTCATCTTTCCATCTCGTCCACAATACTATATCAAGAGACTGGGTCATATGCTCTATTTCATTGAATGTCAACCTGTTCTTGATGAATCCATGCTAGTTTAGTCACTGAATATTGTCATTCAGGCTTCACATCTTTGTTTCAGTGACCATAAGCTGCTCCCTTATATAAATGGAGTCTATATAAATGTACAACTGAGAAGGAACAAAATTGTGGGTGACTTTAAAGGCATAGCAAGGATGGGCAGGCTGTAGTATGTTACCGTCAATGCCTTGGTTGCAAGAAGTGGCATAAAAGATATTTTCATGGAAATATATTATCAGAAAAGGAAATGGGACAGTCACATAGAGAGAGACAGAGCACCTCAGTGTTGTACTACTATTCATGAAATATGATATGTTGGGATTTGTGGAAGAAGAACAGGAAGAATTATAGAAGACGAAAAGATGTGGATGGGTTGCAAACCCACAGTCTCTCCTGGAAAGAGCACCTACATCAGTGAAGTTACTCATCTATGGAAGAATCAAAATCTAGTTAAGTTTCTGTTCTTTTGAAAGAGAACTTCTTTTTCAGAATGATAAAGTTAGATTACAATATGTAAAAGGATGAAGGTTTTCCTTTCATAAAGGAACATATTATTTTGTGGTATGTTGCTCAAAAGCACCTGACTAGGCAATGTCATAATAGAGTTCATAGAAACCTATGGCAAAAAGTTATCTGAGCAGGGCGGCTAGGTGGCGCAGTGAATAGAGCACCGGCCCTGGAGTCAGGAGTACCTGAGTTCAAATCCGGCCTCAGACACTTAACACAAAAAACTAGCTGTGTGACCTTGGGCAAGTCACTTAACCCCAACTGCCCTCCAAAAAGTAAAAAAAAAAAAAGTTATCTGAGCTCCTGACCTTATTGGTGTAAGTCAAATGCAACATTCATATTCTCACAACCTGCTTCAGAATCATATATGCCCAACGTATTCAGAATCCCATTCCCTTTTAATTTACTTCCCATGATCAGGGAGTAATTAACCATCTATACATTGTACTGATGAGAAAAAAGACTATTTATTTGAGAGATAAAATTAGGAAAATATATTGAATGGATGAAAAAGCATATTGAATTGCTTACCACATGCCCAGCTCTGTGGATACAATTACAAAAGTGAACTTTTGCCTGACCTCAAAGACCTTACATTTAAGAGAGGGAGACAATACATTTGGGGATTAGTGGAGATAGAAATCACAAAGATCATGAAAGCAGCCAAAGGGGAAGTTGATTGGCAAGCTCTTTCCAGCTGCAATGTCAAAATTAATTCAATTTTGTGTCTCATTCAGAAGAAACACTTTAAATCCCATTCCCCAAAACAATCCAATTTCCATCCTTGAGAATTCTAAATTCCTCACAGTTCCATGAGTTAGGCAGTAAACCTGGGAGCAATGGGTTGCCCATCAAATGAATACAGGAAAGGCCTCATATTGTATTGTTTAAATTGCTGTCATATTTCACCACAAGGCTCTAGAGATGCTGCTTCTTGGGAAGAAAGGGTGAGTTCTCTGTCTAGAGCAGGTAGGACCCATCAGCCTACTGTTTAAAGTTCGGAGTTTTGTGGCATGGAGAAGCTTGATGTCTGCAAGAGGATTGCCACAGCTCAAAAGTCTGTTGTGAGAGGCAGCTAGGTGGCACAGTAAACAGAGCACCCACCTGGAGTCAGGAGGACCTGAGTTCAAACCTGGCCTCAGACACTTGACACACTTACTACCTATGTGACCTTGGGCAAGTCACTTAACCCCAATTGCCTTGCATTCCCCCCTCAAAAAAAAGACAATGTAAAAAAAAAGTCTGTTGTGATGGGAGAAGGGAAAATTTTCAGTTTCTCAAGTCCTAGTGAGGTGGTATACAAAAACTCCAAATAAGATACTGCAGATCTATAATACATACAGCTTTCTTTTCTTTTTAAATATATCATTAATTCAACCTGTCACTTTCAAAGCTATCCTGGTTTTTTGTGTATGTGTGTTGCTTTCTGACCTTCCTACTATTCTCGTCATTTGTAAAAGACATCGCAGCAACCTCAGTACATACCTCAGTGATATGTCTGCTGTGGCATACAAAAATTTCAAGTAAATCAGACATTTTCTTCTTAGCTCATAAGACCATAGTTTTCGCTTTGGAAGGAACCTCAGAGGTCTTCTCATTCCTCCTTTTGTATATGAGGAAACAGAAAGTCACAGAGGACTTCCAGACACAGAGGTAGCAAGTAAGAGAGGCAGGATTTATACATAAATAAAGCTGCTACCACCAGACTTCCCTGGCACTGTCAAATGATTCGACATCAGATATCGTTTTATCAATGTTTATAATGCAAAGGAAGATGTATTGCTCTCTGCTTTGCTGCTGCACCCTAAACATCAGTTAGCCTTTCCATTTTACTTACTTCTAAAACCCTTTATATATATATATATATATATATATATATATATATATATATTGTCTCCCATGTATGTGAGAGATGTGGATTTGCTGAGTCTTCTTCAGGGCTTCCCATTCACCTTTGGTGACTAGCTTCACCCAACTCTCACCTCAGATTCTTCCAAGAAGCTGTAGCCCCATAGCCACACCCCAGTAAAACCCATCTCATAGATAGACCAGACATGCTTTAGGGTACCTGACAAGTCTTATACCTATTGGTGAGTTAGGGGGATGTCTATCCCAAGCAAGTGAAGATTTCCCCTGGTGGAATAGGCAGATGAGAAGTTTGCTCCAAAGTCCATGAAGGCGACTAAAGCAGGCACTATGGAGTGCTTAGAGCTTAGTCAGACATTGGAGAAGTCAAGGTCATCCACTGTACCCTGGGCCATTGTTGTCAGCTGTCCTGACTTTTGTCTGCCAATGAACTTCAATGACTCAGGAAGAAAGAATGAGGCTGACAATTTTGTGTAGCTCTGCCTCACTTAAATCATATTGATACACAAGTCATGCCATCACCTGTGATGTCATTGGTCTTCGAAAATGAAAGAGAAATATGTCTCAAATCAGAATAAGAGCAGGGCTTGTCTTGTTTTTCTATTTGTATTCCCAGCATTAATATAGCACTTAGTTCATAGTAAATGCCTAATAAATACTCATTCATTCACTTAAACTTGAATCCTCTGAGTCTGAATACAGTATGCTTGTCCATGTTCCTTTCCCATATTTCCTCCTTCCCCTTCTTCTCTCAACTGATTTTTAAAACTCACACCTTGATGAACTTGGATGCAGAATTACATGAATGTTTTGAGAAATAGCTAATGTGGAAATTCATTTTGTTTGACTCTGTATATTTGATACAAAGGCTTTATTTTTCTTTTTCATTTGAAGGAAGTGAGAGTAAGGGAGGATAGGGATAAGGAGGATAGCCAAAAAGAAAACAGGGATGCTGGAGGCATCTTTTACAAATGGAGAGAAAATAACAAAAGGAAGGTCAGAAAGAAAAGGAAAAAAAGGAAAGCACTGAATGCAACAGGTTGAATTCATTATACATTTCAAAAGAAAAGCAAGCTGTATATAATAGAAACCTGCAGGGTCATGTACAGTCCTCTTCTTATGTTCTGTTTGATTTATGGAAATGTACATTTTATTTGATGTTTAAGTTCATAATTTTTAAGTTAATTTTGAAAAAAGGGCCCTACTTGTCCTAATTAAAAAAAAAACAAACACACCTCAGTGAAACTGCTACATTGCATGCTCACACTTGACCTGCCCTACATGTTGTTCAAAGCCTTCTTCCCAACACAGAGATCATTGTTCCCAAAGCACTGTGGGAACATGGTGGTCCTATGGTAAAAACTTTAAGCCATTGTATATCATGTCTGATTCAGGAAAGAGTAAATTGATCTAGTTTGTGTCTATATCAAATATAGCAAAAGGCAAGAGCAGGAAACATATGCAGGCTTGACCATAAAAGGTCAAAGCTTTGAGGAGACAGCTCACTTACTAGACATTCCCTGTTTCCTAATTTGGTGCCAAACTCAATCAGCCACCACACCTATGACCTCTTACCTGGATTTCTACTGTTACCTCCTGACTTATCTTTTTGTTTATAGTCTCCACCATCTCCAAATTATATTCTACATAGCCCAAGATATCTGAATGTTCCCCAGACTCTTTTGCTACCAGACAGAACTTCCAGGACTCCTGGATTGGTACAGAGTATTTTTCTGTGGTAGATACCATGAATTATGTTAACAACAATGACAACCAACTTTTATATTTAAAGCATTTAAAGTTCACAAAATGGCCTATTTCCTTTTCTCCCTGAAGGTGTGGCAAACATGGATACAATGATATAGCACTATCTGTAGGGTTGGTTCCTACTTCCCTATTCAGTCTAATACCAAGTACCTTTTCTAGGTACGTCTTATGCAATTCTTCATTTGGAATACCATTTGTTCATCTAAAAGCTACCCCTGCTCTTAATAGAGCAGTAAACAATTCTTTTGTTCTCAGTCTCTTCTAGCTTTGAATCCTCTAGCTATTTACTCTTCTCTGTCCAGGAAATTTATCTTTTCCCCATTCCCCTAAGTCTCTTAACTGTGAAATCTTATCCAGCACCTCTGAAAGAGGGTGCCCTATTCCCCCAATTAGTAGAGTCAGAATCAGGTACTTATAAGCAGGAGGAGCTGTCTTCCCTATGACATTTCTATGAGGAACTGCTAAGGGGAATGTATGCATTTGTATCTCCAACCATGATAACAGTTTTCATTACCTCCTCCTTTAGCTTTCTCCTACAGTCTCTCAATAAGTACCTGGGTCTGTCTCCACCAGGCCACATAGAGTCAGTAGGACATTGCTTATTGCATCCCTCTGCGGCTAAAGCTAACAGATTAGTTGTGTTGTTACCTCCTTGAATATGGTAATCCCTAAAAGCTTGGTGTACAGAAGGATTCTGACTGATACCTATGAATTTTAAGCAATCCACATTATTTAGTGATATACCTCCAGCTCCTTCATCACTGATTCTTACCATCCAAGACACTAAAGACTCTCCTATTCCTTGGGTGAATCAGCTTAATATATCAGTAACATATTGTTGAGTGAAATCCTCAGTTATCTTCCTGAACTCTGTTTGGCCCTGACGGTTCTCCTGCTTTCTTCTTAGTATGGGGCGAACTTCTGCATTAGAAGATTCTTCATCTAACTTTGTTCCGTTCTCCTAGCACACATTCTCCTGGCAGTTGTTGGGGCAACTGTGCTCAGCCTATACAAAAAGCTGCATGCACATTCTTTCTGTTAGTTTTTCCCTTCTTTTTAGCTAAATGAACAATAGCTTGTTCTTCTACCACTTGAGACCCTTCAGCTCCCTCTTCTAAAGCAGAATCTGATTGCTGTGGCACAGAAAAATTCTCACACAAACCAGCCAACTCTCTTGCCACCTGAGTTTTCTCCTTAATCAGCTTATCTCTACTTTTGCACATAAGACACTAACTTGTTAGTAAGGTGCAGCCTATCCTACACACCCCCCTACCAGTTCATTACCTGGTTCTATTGGTATTCCTTGCAAACATCTTTCCAAACCTCTGGGTTCTCCCTTTTGTAAGCTTGTTTCCCAGTTTTCACAGAGCCCTGTGATTTTTTAAATTAGCTTATTTACTTTTAGTTTACAACATTCAGTTCCACAATCCTTTGAGTTTCAAATTTCCTTCCCCTCCCCCATGGCAGCATGCAGTCAAATGTAGGATCTACAAATACCTTCACATTAATCATAAGGTTGTAAAGAAGGATTATAACCAATGGAATGAACAAGGGGAAAGAGGAAACAAAGCAAAAAAAGAAAAAGAGAGCAAGTAGATTGCTTGAATCTACATTCAAACTCTGTAGTTCTTTCTCTGGATGTGGATATCTCTTTCCATCATGAGTCTTTTGGAGTTGTCTTATAACCTTACATTACTGAGAGGAGTCCAGGCTATCAAGGTTAGTCATCACACATACATTGTGTCTGTAATTGTATACCGATTTCTCATGATTCTGCTCTTCTCATTCAACATCAATGTATATAAGTCTCTCCAGGTTATTATGAAGCCTGTCTGTTCCTCATTTCTTATAACACAATAGGATTCCATTACATTCATATACCACAACTTGTTCGGCCATTCCCCAATTGATGGGCATCCCCTTCATTTCCAATCCTTTGCCACCACAAAAAGAGCTACTATAAACATTTTTGTACATACAAGTCTTCCTCACACTTCTATGGTCTCCTTGGGATACAACCCTAGAAGTGGTATTGCTGGGTGAAAGGTATGCACTTATTTATAGCCCTTTGGGTACAGTTCCATATTGCTCTCCAGAATGGTTGTATCAGTTCACAACTCCACCAACAACTCATTAATGTTCCATTTTTTCCACATCCTCTCCAGCATTTACCATTTTCCTGTTTTGTCATCTTAGCCAATCTGACTAGTGAGATGTGGTACCTCAGAGTTGTTTTGATTTGGATTTCTCTAATCAATAGTGATTTAGAGCATTTTTCCATGTGCTTATAGATATCTTTAATTTTATCTTCTGAAAACTTCCAGTTCATATCCTTTCATCATTTATCAGTTGGAGAATGACTTATATTCTTATAGATTTGACTCAATTCTTTGTATATTTTAGAAATATGAGAGGAGACAGGGAGAGACAGAATGGGGTTAATCATCTCATATAGAAGAGGCAAGAGATAACTGTTACAATGGAGGGGAAGAAAAGGAAGGCAAAAAGGAATGGGTCAACCTTACTCTCATTGAATTTGGCTTAGAGAAGGAATGACATCCACTGTAAATTGGGTATCTTGCCCTACAGGAGAGTAGGGGTAATGGGGATGAGAAGGGGGATGATGGAGGGGATGTCAGGGTAGGGGGAGAGGGTTGTTAGAAGCACACACTTCTGTAAAGGGACAGAGTAGATAATAGAACAGGGAGCAGAGGCA
This sequence comes from Pseudocheirus occidentalis, assembly GCA_028646575.1. Lineage (NCBI taxonomy): Eukaryota > Metazoa > Chordata > Mammalia > Diprotodontia > Pseudocheiridae > Pseudocheirus > Pseudocheirus occidentalis. Next base: position 364 of record JAQQSW010024667.1, on the reverse strand, counting down.
AGATAGGAAGGAAGGAAATATAGTAAGTCTTTCACAATATGTCCATTGTGAAGATGTTCTGCGTAACTGCACATGTACAGCCTGTATTGAATTGCTTGTCTTTCCAATGGGGGTGAGTGATGAGGGAGGAAGGGAAAAAATCTAGAATTTAAAGTTCTATGATCAAATGTTTAAAAAATATGCATACATTATTATTATTATCATTATTATTTACATGCAACTGGGAATTAAGATATACAAGCACTGGGGTAAGGAGATCCATCTCACCCTACCAGAAAGTCAGTGGGGTGGTGGGGGAGGATATAGGAGAGAGCAGATTGGGGGAGGGAGTATACAGTGGGATCACTGTTTTGGGGTGGCAGGT
>JAQQSW010024666.1:0-10043 GCA_028646575.1 Pseudocheirus occidentalis | reverse complement strand
AGTATCTTGGTTTCTCATAAAGTCATTAGCTTCTACTTGCTCCACTCTAAATCTGAAGGAATTATTCTCTTCAGAATGCTTTTGAGATTCTTTTTCCATCTGGGAAATTCGACTTTTTAAGGCATTCTTCTCCTCATTGGCTTTCTGGGCCTCTTTTGCCATTTGAGTTAATCTATTCTTTAAAGTGTTGTTTTCTTCAGTCAGGTTGTTGACTCTTTTTTCATGATTTTCTTGCATCATTCTCATTTCTCTTCCCAATTTTTCCTCCACTTCTCTTATTTGATTTTCAAAGTCCTTTTTCAGTTAATGTATAGCTTCTAGGCATTCTTCAATTGTCTTGGAAGCATTTGGTATGGAGTTCTGAGTTCTGGGCTCTCTTTCTCCTGTTCCATGCTTTCACCCTTTTTGTCCCCAAAAATGGATTCTAGAGTTTTATCGCTATTTTTATTTTGCTTCCTTTTCCTCATGTTTTCCAGTCAATTAATTGGTTGTTTTTTTTTAGCTCTGTGAAACTCTGCTTCCACGGGGGAAGCTGTGTTCCAAATCGCTGGGGTTTTCCCAACTGCCACAGCTATTAGGGGGGTGTTGCAAGTCCCCCCAGCTTTGGCTTGCTGAAAGTGCACCCCAGGACCACCACCCAAGACCACGATCCAGATCCAGGCCGCTCAACACAAGAGCACTTGGCCCTGATCAATCGATTCAGCCCCCCCCCCCAGGAGTCTGGAGTCCACAGACCAGGGGCTCTGAAGCAGCCTGGTGGGGCAGGCGGCCGCCAATTCCAGCAGTTCCCTTCCCCCACTGCTTCCTTGCCCTGGGGGGCAGATTGGAATAACTGCTTTACCACCCCTAAATTAATTTCCAAAGTTTCACTTTCACTAACCATCTCTGACCGGGATTTTAAGATCCCCTCAGGCAGGTGGTTTAGATTTTCTTTGAAGTAGACTCAAGCTGCAGCTTGGGAGGCTCCTCCTGGTCACCCTGGGGCCTAGCCTGGCCGCTGCTGCAGTTTTGGGCTGGGCTGATCTCTGTTCCAGTGCGAGCTGCCCCTCTCCCATCCCCATTCCTCACGCCTTGGTAGATGTGGAAGTGCTGGAGGCTGTAGCTCCTCTCCTCTGAAGACTGGCTGTGGCATGGCTCGGCTCAGCTCAGCTCAGCTCTTTCACACTGCCCTGGGCCTGGCTGCGGTCTCAGCTTCAGGCTGAGCCAGCCTCCATTCCCAGCCGCCACGATGAGCCCCTGATGCCAAGCTGCCTTGAGCGAGAGATGTGTTCTCTGTATTTTTGTGAGTCTGAGAGTCCTAGACTTTGTCTGGGCTCATAATTTTATGGGTGTGTAGGGTGGTGGTTTGGGAGCTGTGGGACCTTGCTGCTTCTACCGGAAGTCACATCCTTAAACTACCCATATACAATTTTGTAATTTTTATGTTAGCCAAAAGTTTTCAACTAAAAACTCACTCTCCATTATAATAACCCTATTATTATCTGTTTTAAAACAAAATATATCCCATTAAATGTTTAATAGTGTTGCAATAGCTACTTTTTCTTATTTTGTAAAAACTCAATTTATAATCTAGATTTAAAGAAAATTTTTCTCAGATACAATGGAATTTGAAATTTTACAATGTTAGAGAATTTATTAATACAATGAGAAATAATATTGTATACTGAAAACACAAAACAAAACTTATTGCCAGTTATATGATGTCAATACAGTCAAGTGGATTTCCAAATTATCCCATTTAGAAAATAATTCATCTTATTATCTTTACTATTTTATGTTAATTATATTTAAAACTGGGTATGCTATTGCATTCAATTAAAGACATAGTAATAATAAGTCAACATTCATGTAGTGCTTATCACATGCCAGGCATTGTGTTAAGCACTTCATAATCACTATGTCACTGGATCCTCACAAAAACACTGGGAGGTGGGTACAAGTATAATTTTGTCCTTTACAGATCCAGAAATTGAGGCAAACATAAATAACATAACATGCTTAAGATTACACAGCTAATAAATTTTCTGAGCACATTGTGTAACTCGAATTTTCCTGCACTTTTCCATAATTTTTTACATCACCTGTATTTGGAAACATGACCTAAGACGAGAAGGGTTAGTTGACAGGGTCAGAGGAGGAAAGTCTCTAAACTGGGAAGTCCCAGGAGTTCTCTGAGCTGCAAAAGAAGGCTCAATAGATCCTTGGTCTAAGAAAGTATTCACTTCAGTTGGGATAGAGTGTTAGCAGATCCCTGATCTATGCAATCTTTTTCTCTTTTGTTGGTCAAAAAAGGGTTAACAAGTAGCACTTATGAAATGCAAACAAAATGCTTATATATATATTTTTTTTTCTCTTCACTCTGGGATTACTTCCAAATTAGCTGTTTTCCTTTATTACACTGAAACAAGAAAGGGGAAAAATCTAATTTCTATTTACTCCTAAAACTTTGAAAGAATTTTATTATTATTTTTCCTTAAAATGCCTTCTGAAGAGTGGTACTCCAAAACTCACTAAAACATTTCAGCATATATTAAGCTTCTGGTAAGTGAAAATTATTATTCTCCAAAGTCATTAATGATTAATCTCCATCTCCTTAATCTCCAAAATTTCAAAATCTACTAAGATGATTTTATCACGTTTTTCTTTTCAACCTAATCTTTCACTGAAACCCCATTGTGGGAATTCTTCCTGTTTACTGGGGCAACTGCTTCAAGTATGAAATGTCATTAATCTTCCTGGCACTTGAAGCTTGTTCACTGCAGCTTTTTAGGAGATTTTCTGGCTAACTACAATTTCTAAAGAAATATATATATATACATGGAGTTAATATTTTTTCCCATATCCCATGTATAACCAATTTTAACAATTGTTTTCAAGGCTTTGAGTTCCTAAATTTCTCCTTCCTTCCTCTCACCTCTCACTGAGAAGGTAAGTAATTTGATATAGATTATGCATAAGCGAAACCTACTTTATTATTCACTTGAGACTGAAAAGAAACGCCCCCTCCCAAAAAAATGAAGAAAAAGTAAAAAGTATATTTCAGTCTGCATTTGGGTTCCATCAGTTCATCCTCTATAGATGGATAGCATTTTTATCCAAAGTTCTTCAGAATTTCCTTGAATTGGGGCAGCTAGGAGGCATAGTGAATACAGCAGAAGTCCTGGAGTCAGGAAGACCTGAACTCAAATCCAGTCTCAGGCACTTAACATGTGCTAGCCATGTGACCTTAGACAAATCACTTAAACTCAATTGCCTTGCTTTTTCCCCTCCAAAAAAGCAAGAAAGAGAATTTTCATGAATCTTTGTACGTGAAAGGTTAATGAAATATAAACATCTTCCCTGTGCATTTATAAGCCTGTGTAATTACATATTTTATCCTTCCTGATCCCAGGACTAAAAGGCAAGATAATACCTCAAGTATTCCTCTTCTCAAAGGGTTGCCCACCCTTCTAGGAATATATGGAATCAGTCCTGTACCCTTTAGAACACAATTATTTTCCTAGATCAGAAATGGATATCTTGCTCCTTTGAACTCCCACCCAGTCGACAGACACAACTACTCTACCCCAAGATATAGGACACGAATATATATGGACTTATGTGGACATGTATTCAGATGTTTTAGTGACTTGTCCCTATAAGAATGCAACCAAGAAAAACACCTGTAGAACACTAGATATCATACGTTTATATTATGGAATTGCAATGCAACTCCAATGTGATAATGGGTCACATTTTAAAGGTAATGAAGTAAAGAGATATTGTATATTAAACAATAGAGAATGGACATATCATATTTCACATTATCCACAAGCATCTGAGTGAATTGAAAGAATGGATGGATTATTAAAAGAAAAGTTACGGATGTTATCTTCTAGTAATTCTTATCAACATTGATAAGAATAATGGATAGATTGTGGAATAGAAATATTATATAATAGAAAGATAATTTGTTCACTGCTTTAGATAATTCAAATAATAGACCATTAAGAGAAAGTACACCTCTACCTACAATGACGACCCCAAATCTACAAATTAGACAACAGCAATCACATAACATTCCAAACATTGAGTACTGAATAGTAGGAAAAGGTGTCCCAGAACCATATTCAGGAACACCTGGATCAGCTGGGTATGATTTACATTGTTTGGAGGATTTTCCATTGAATAGTAAAGAAATAAGGAAAATCTGTCCTGGGATATGTATGAGAAAGTATAAAAATTATTATGGATGGATATACCCTAAATCAGGATAAGGAACATGAGGAATATATGTGTTAGCTAGAGTAACAGACTCTAACTATCAAGGAAAAATGATTGTCATACTCCAATTTAAGTGGAGAAAAGATATAGTTTTACAAAAGTGTTACAATAGCTCAAATAGTTATTATTCCTTGTAAAACTATATCTCTTGTGAAAATTGTTCCTCTTATGAAATAACTATCAGAGGAACTCAAGGATTTGGTTCTAATGACACACACACTGAAAAAAATAAAAGTGGAAACCAAAGTATGCATAAAATTAAAACCTGACGATGCAGCAAAAGCCACAGAAATTAAAGCACATGAAAAAGATAATACTGTAACTTGCTTATCCAGGTAAAGATAATTATCAACTTGTGCCTTTAACCCACATATTCTATCATTAATAATGCTCTTTTAGGTACTATCGTGCTTGGATACAGGATGATGGTGGACTCATGGACTCCAGGAGCACAGATGGTGCCAATAAACATTACTGAACACCAATAATACATTACACCTTGGATGGGTTAATAGTATGCGCAGCAGGCAACAAGACATCTACACATGCCCAGAATTCTTTCTGTGCATCACTACAAATATCACCCTTGTGAGCCCAGATGTGAAAATGTGGAAATGGACACATCCTGTATATGGGCGTCAAATGGTAAAGGGAACTGATCTCACTTGGAATGTTTCATCTACAGTATCTATTACATGCTGTAATCTAATGTCTTTACAACCCCAGTCTAATCCCCACCAATGTATAGAAAGTGTGTATGCAAAATATGCTGATAACAGTGTCCCTGTGTTCACTGGTATATGTGACTGCTTATAATATTTTGCCTATAATATTTGCTTATAATATTTTGCCTAAATGGATCTCAAACATTAAACTGGGGATGGTGGGCTAATTATGTACAACTATATCTAATGACGTGCCTTAGCCCACTTGGAATCATATTGCAAAGACACCAAAGAGTTGTGTGAATGTGACACAAAATTACCAAAACCGTAGTACATTTCAATATTTCTTTCCCTGTTCTACAGCAATGAAATCGAAAAAGAGGGAATTGTATGATATACTCCTTGGTGGAGCAGAAACAGATTTGGGTATAGTAAACAGTGTAGAACTTGAGACCTTAGCCAGCAGATTGTGCAGTGCTAGGAAAGATGGTGCTCAAGGTTTGACAATTAATACCCAATGGTTACCCACAATGATCCTACCCCACCAACATATGTTAAACTATCAGAAGGAATTTTTCCAATTTTTCCCTTGCTGTGCTTTAACTAATTTGAGAATAGTTCAGCTGGAATGGTTATTCACTATAAAACATGTATACCTTGATTCAGAAAAAGAATATGCAAAGACAATTGAGCTCACAAAATGAAGAATTATGGCATAACATGTTTTCCTTACAGATACCAAAGACAATTGGATTTCATTAGAATTTGAGAACTTCAAATGTGAAGATACTTACAGTACAGGAAGAATGAAGCATTATCAGATCTCATCTTGTATAACGTGTGTGTTTCCTGTTATTCCTTCATTATTCTTATTTTGCTATACTTCATATACATGGGAATTATGATGACCATTATAATAATGCTAATTTTTTATGTGATTGTATCATTTTGAGCAATAGTAAAGTGTAGCATCATCACTAGACTGATGGAGGCCTGTTTTATGAATCACTCATCAATCTTTGTGATGTAACTTTATATCCTGCTTCTGATTTCTCTATATTAGATGAGGTTCAACCCCAATGTATATGTATTACCTTTAACAATCAAACAGATCTAAACTGTTAATCAAATTTCTCCTTTCTTAGGCTGCTTGAAAGGAACTGATTTTCTCTGATTTCAGGGTGGTGACTTTTCCCTTTCCCCTCAACAAGTGAATGATAGTAGTCTTTCGTGGGGATCTACTTCTGTACCTTTACCTTCTACTTAAATATCTTGACAACCTCTAACAAACAGACTTATTTCTTCTGAGAAAGTAAAAGTAAAAGACACCAAAAATCAGTCATTTCTAAATCAATATCAATTATAGACTGATATTCTTGCCAACAAAATAATACATATATCTCATGTAGCAATTGCTGATATTAATGATTATTGGTATGATTTTCTGTTCAGTTCACCCTCTGCACAGAAATATTTTCCTCATATTTTAATCCGTTATTGATTTTTTTGTAATCATTCTAATTCTCGTATTCTTTTGTAACTGCCATATGTTTTTACAAAATTTGACACATAAACTTATACAAAAAGTTACGAGTTGCCTCTAAAGTCTTTTTGCCTATTTGATGAACATGTCAGATTGAAGTGAAGGGTTGAGTGAAGGGTTATGTGATGTCAGGCCCAGAGGAGTGGGGAGCCTCCCCCAAGTAATTTCACCCTACTGCCATCACCCAGCCTGGGGAGGGAAGGAACCTTGGCTAACTGAGCTAGTTCCCATGTTCCTGAGGGCAGGGTGCTGGGGTTGTGTGGGGTTTGGTGCAGCTGAGATTCGCATGGGGTTGTCTAGGTCAGCCTCTACAGAAAACCAGGAGGGGAAGGACAGGGAGGCAGGGAGGTGTCCTAGGCCACACATAAGGCAACAGCATAGTAGCTACAACAGCAGCAGCAGAGTAGCATCCCCTCAATGGGACTTGGATTCCTAACAACCACTAGAGCAGAAGACGAAGGGACTGGTGTGGGGCAGAGACCAGTCTCACTCTCCTTTCTCCATGCAAGAGGAGACAAAATCATCCCAGTGGCTGAAAGGGACAGGGGAACAGCCAGCCATGGATGCATGTGTGCCCCTGACCCCACCTAGTCTGGAAAAACATTGAAGACAGTTGCTTTTGTGCAATTTCTCACTCCAATGATGAAGGACAGATGAGGTAGAATGTTAGGGATCCTCAAAGGCTCCAGGATGTTTCCCTGCTCATGAGAAGCATCACCCAGGGGACCCAGAGCTCCTGAGAAGGTCCAGGCCTTGAACTGGAATCTTTTAGAAACTAACAGGAAGGAGTCTTGATTAAAAGTTGCAGGCATAGAGACTGGACACATGAGGGCTGTGGGAGACTCCTAGAGAAGGGAAATCTCTCCATTGACACCTTCACCAGCAATTTTGACTCCCAGAAACTTGTGTAGAGTATGGAGTGCTTAGGTGACTCAGTCCCCTCAATAAATACAGATGGTAAGCGGTAGTGGTTTGAGGGGAAAGCCAAATACTTTCTCGTGCCTTACCCCTGCCCAAGATGTTAGGGAGACCAATGACCATGTTCTTCTTCTTGGATGTGAGAGGGGCAGCTATGTCAGAGGATCACCAGCCAAGAGAGTACAAGGAAACAGGCCAGCAAACTAGTTCAGAGGCCATGCACCGGGCAAAGTGGTCATGTAGCCCACTGACAAGGAAAAACTTGGAGGAAATAGTAACAAGAAAATAGCTGGCCTTAGCTATGAAGTATGTTTCTTAAGTAACTAGCCTATTATGACTAAGACCTTATGAGTATCAAATCAGAGAACCTCAAGCACAGCCTCAAAAAATGGATCCTGCAGCCTCCATTCTAGGTCCTTGGGTGCAACCTTTTCAATGAGTTCAAGTTTTATTGGCCAAATCCTTATATTAAGGAGATTTCTTCTATGTATTTTGGAATCAGTCAAAGGGCCACATTTGAGGACCTGGAGGGCCACATGTCGCCTCCAGGCCTCAGCTTCCCCATCCCTGCTTTAGAGTATACAAAAATCAAAGATTAAGGGAGACTCCAGATATAGCGATAGTAGGTCTGGGACTCCAATCTTGTTTCTCTGACTCCATAGCCCCCTAGTCTTGCCATTGGACCATGGCCTCCAACCTGAACAAACTTTCCCTTCTCATCCCTTATGTGTGCTCTCTATCTGCTACCTCAGTTCCCTCTTCACTAAGCCTTTACCTCAAGCCACCAAAGGGGACCAACAGATCATACACTTAAATCTCCAGCTCCAAGAACCCTCAGAATCCACCTAGGCCAATCCCCTTCTGCTACAGAGGAAAATTAAGACCAGGGGGGGCCTCTACGGCAAACTAGTCAAAACATCTTATTTTACAGAGATACAAACAATCCCAGAGTGGTTGTCTGAGGTCACACAGCTAGTTAGTGTCCACAGCAAGTCAGGTAAGATGTGAACCCAGATTTTCATGATTCAGAAATGAATGGTGAATACTTTAGATTCTGCTGCCTCTTATCCACTCCTCTCACTAGTCTCTTTTTTAAAAGTCATGTCCAAAATCTACCTAATTTCAACTTGGGAACATTCAAAAGCCACTTACAAACCTGAACTCAGTTCGTTATGGAAGACCTGTCTTTATGCTTTTCTCTCTGTCTCTGTATTGGTTTGTCTCTCTCTGTCTCTCTGTCTCTGTCTCTCTCTCTTTCTGTCTCTGTCTCTCTCTGTCTCTCTCTGTCCCTCTCTCTGTCTCTGTCTCTCTCTCTCTCTCTGTCTCTTTGTCTCTCATTTTTTGGAATCTCAAATTTTATTTTATTTTTTTAATATTTGTAATAAATTTTATTTGTTTTATTGTTTACATCATCCATTTCCATGAAATTTTTGAATTACAAATTTTCTCTCCATCCCTCCCCCACCCCAATCCGAAAACAGTGATCCCACTGCAGAACCCCTCCCCATGTCTGCTCTCTAACTTTCTGGTAGGGCAGAGAGGGTCTCCCTAGCCCAGCCCCAGCATATCTTGATTACTAGTTGCAGATATTACAGACCTTTAAATTCTAGATTCTTTTGGTTCCTCCCTTGTCACCCACCCCCGCTGGAAGAACAACAAATTCAATGCAGGCTGTGTAGGTGTGATTATATAGGACATCTTCAAAGTGGACATATTGTGACAGTGATCATATAACCTGCCTTCCTATCCCTCTCCCCTTGTTTTCTTCTCTAACCTGTCCCTGTCCCTTTATTGTTGTGTGAGTGTCCAGTATCCCTCCCCCAGACCCCTCCGTCATCCCGCCTTTCAACCCCATGCCACCTACTCTCTTGTGTAGCATGATGCCCAGTTTAGAGTTTATGCCATTTCTTCCCTAAGCCAGATTCAATGAGAGTAAATGAAAGTAAAGTGTAACAGTTATCCTTTGCCTCTTCTATATGGGATAATTAACCCCATTTTGTCTCTCCCTGTCTCCTCTCATTCTAGTCTTCTCCCACCTCAGAATTTGACTTTTAAAGTATCATCCCTTACTAATCAATTGATCCTATTCCCTCTATATACCCATATATACACACGATCACATATGTATTCATATGCATATATAGCCTCCTATGTAGATATATGTGTAAGTATACATATATATCCATTTGTATTCCCTTCACCTATCCTCATACTCAGAACAGTTTCAGAAGTTACTATTATTGTTTTTTCATATTGGCATATAAATAATTCAAATTTGATAAGTTCCATATGATTTCTTTCTCATGTTTACCTTTTCGTGCTTCTTGTGTTTGATTGTCAAATTTTCTGTTCAGTTCTGGTTTTTTCAGCAAGAATGCTTGAAAGTCCTTTACCTCACTGAATGTCCATATTTTCCCCTGGAATAATATGCTCAATTTTGCTGAGTAGTTGATTCTTGGTTTTAATCCCAGCTCCCTTAATCTTTGAAATATCATATTCCAGGCCCTTCAATCCCTCAGTGTAGAAGCTGCCAGATCTTGGGTTATCCTGATAGTGCTTCCACAGTATTCAAATGGTTTTCTCTTGGAAGAATGTAATATTTTCTCCTTTAACTGGGTATTCTGGAACCTGGCAATAACATTTCTAGGAGTTTT
>JAQQSW010024665.1:0-10043 GCA_028646575.1 Pseudocheirus occidentalis | reverse complement strand
TGGTGATGGTGATGGTGATGATGTTGATGGTGATGGTGATGGTGATGGTGATGGTGATGATGATGATGATGGTGATGGTGATAGTGATGATGATGGTGATGGTGAGGATGAGAAGAGCTAGCATTTATGTAGTGCTCTAAGGTTTTTAAAGTGCCTTACAAATATCATCTTATTTTTATTCTTATAAATACTCACAGGGTGTTGCAATGGTAATGGAAATCTGAAGATCTTTCCTGTCCTTTAATAGACCTAAGGGAATTTGAAGATCTCTGCCCCTTAATAGGCTGAATGTAATCACATGGAGTCTGTGGTGGGAGGAATTTGCTGAACAGGTAGAGCAGAGGATGCTGGGAATCAAAGCAGTTAGACAGAGGGAGGAGAGAGGACATAGACAAGGAGACAGCTAGGCTTGTGAGCGTTTGTTTGTGGGAAGGCTAAAGGATGGTGTGGTTCCCTATTGTGCTATCATGTATTAACTTCTTTGTTGTTATGATGGATTTGGTTTTCTGGTATTGGGATTTGGTTTTCTTGTGTCTGAATAAATGTTTTGTTTCAGTCTTCTATATGGAGAGTCTGTTATATTTTGTGATCCAGAGCTATGTCAGCATATTTATAGTCTCCATTGGTGCTATGAATATTGTGTTGATGCTATACGGTAAGTAATAGTATTATATGAATTTTACAGATGAGGAAACAAGCAAACACAAATTAAATGACTTGTCCAGGGTCATATTCTTAGCAGTTGTCTAAGGCCTCATCTGAACTCAGGTCTCACTGATTCCAGGTCTGGTCCTCTATCTACCTGTGTCCATACACAAAGAAGCACAAATCTCCTATAAACTTCAGGGGAGTTAAAACATCTAACTCTTCTTCAATTCCTTTGACTTTCCAGCATAGCTAGAGAAAACAGTCATTTTGAAGGAAGTTTGAATAGTGACCGTGTTGTTGTTAGCTTCTTGGAATCCTTCAGGACATTCTGGAACACAGCAGTCTCACCTTAGTTCTATAAAAACCATCTTGGTTCACATGGGATGCAACGGTTTAGGACTCCAGAACCACATCCATATATGGGACATCTTTTCTCTTTCTACCCCAACTGTTGCTTGCTATTGTAATAGTAATCAGTTTATCAGATACTTAGCACTTAGTAACTTAGGGCTAAGTACCACCTAGTAGCTTAGGGTTAAGTATGGAAGATGTGAACCCTGTCTATTGTTGAGAAGGTATGAACTCTCCTGTTGACTTGGAAGAACACTATTGGCTGAGACAGGAAGCCAGTGCTGTATATAAAGAAGAATTTTAGAGACAGAGAGACAGAATTGGAATGTTGCTCCTCAGTGAAGGAAGATTCATGGAGACTGAAGCCAGCAGAGAGAGAGAGAGAGACAGAGAGAGAGAGAGAGAGAGAGAGAGAGAGAGAGAGAGAAAGAGAGAGACAGAGAGACAGAGAGAAAGAGAGACAGAGAGACAGAGAGACAGAGAGGAGAGAGATAGAGAGAGACAGAGAGAGAGAGACAAAGAGAGACAGAGAGAGACAGAGAGAGAGAGACAGAAAGACAGAGAGAAAGAGAGAAAGAAAGAGAGAGAGAGAGAGAATTTCTCTTCCAGTATCTGGAAGCTGACTGAAAACTGAATTGGAGATTTCCTGAGACCAGAATCTGGTGAAGGCCAATATTCCTTCTGGGTCCTAGAGCTAGCTAAATTGTTGGAAGACTGAAGAAGCATGAACAGGATAAGAATTTGTTTATTTGTGGCCTGGCTGATCCTTGAATTCCAGGCAAGAGAAGTGGTGAAGGGTTTGAGATGTGCCAGACCATGGGAACTTCAGTGTGTGCCAGGGATTGCCCTCAGGACTGGACAAGGACCTGGCAGCTGTCTGCTCCTGAATCTAGGTGATTGTTTGGCAGATTCAGGAGGGAGCTGGGACCATGGAAGGGGATCCAGGGAATCAGAGAGACCTCCCAGAGTCAAGATGAAGAAAAGGCCTCCCCTTGAATGAGACTGAGGTTTGCTGGAAACCAAGGGATGGAAAGTCTGTGTGGTTTTCTAAGGATTGTATTAGTGACTAATGACATTTAGTAATTGGGAATCTAGCTTAGTGACTGACTGCTAGATGGGTGACTGATTAAGTTAATGGTTGCCCCATGAGTGGAAGATTGGTATATTGTGAATTGATTGATTGAATCTTTAAGTTTTCCCCTCTTAGGGAAACCAGGGGATTATTCTTTTGTTCCTTGTTCTAATTATTGTGGCCACTGTAGTGAAAACTGTGTGATCATTCTAATGTAAAGCTGTTATGAACACTATATTGTGACTTTCTGTGATAAGATGTAATATGGAGAATATTATATTGTGAATATTGTACTGAATCTTGATTTGTAATGGAATAAACAGAGTGTTCACTATTACTGTGTAATCCGTATCTTAAAAGCTGTTCACAGTAGCATTCTTTTGGGAATCTGCTGGTGCTTGGCTTTACAGCTATGTTGCTGCTCTCATCTACCTGCCTCCATAGTTTTCTCAGCCTTGTTTTTTTTAAATCTCCTTGCCTTCTAAAGCTTTTTCATCTATTAAAGTCTTTGCCTGGTATGATGTCCCATGCTGTGTCCCATACAATTCTTAATGTGATGAGAAATTAAGTCCTATGGAAAATTTTCTTTCATATGTTTTTCTGTAGATTGTTTTTGGAAGATTTTTACACATTGCCCTGTAATACTTAATTTTAAGACCCCTTAACTCTAAGTAGGGTGGTAAGCTTTCTTCAGTAAGCATGGAGAGGGGCCTTTTTCCCTTCCCAAAAGACAATCTCAGTGTAGAGGGAACTCAGCTCAGAGAAAAAGATGGGAGCAGCTACCAATCAGTAGCGGCCTCTAGTGAGCCAATTGTTGTGGCTTAGTTGTGGAAAGAAAATATTTTTGATTGTCATAAAGAAGTGGACCATGTCATCATACTCACCTGTATCCTTCCTGGTAACTAAAGTAAGGACAGCTGAACAATTGAATGGCAGAGGCAAGAACAGGGTAGTTTGGTTCCTTGGCGCTGAGGCGTGCATGCCAGTACATTCCAACCTGTACATTTAGACTAGAACAAACAAGGCCTCAGCTGTGTTGGAAATTACCACCGTAGAGACAAAGTGCCTGGTGTCAGAGGGAGATGTGGATAGGCCGAAGCATTGTTGGGGCAGAGGAACAGGGCTGCAGGATTCTGACATTAATTTCCCTTTTCTATATTCTGTGTGTAGCCTCTGTGTGTCTTGCCAACCCGTAGTATCTGAGGCCTGGGCATGCAGGGTACCACTGAGGACTGATCTGTGATGAGTTCCTGATGCAAGTAAGACCAGTAAGGCTGCATTCCTGAGGCACATTTAACATGGTTTCTCCCCACTCTTTAACCCTGGGGTGAGAAAGCTTGGGAGCCTGTAAATTACATTACATTTTAGGTGGTAAAGAAAAGAGGCTCTACTTGATCCTTTCTATACAAAGCTTATCTTCTCACCATTCAACAGGACACAATGTGTTCTCGAGTTGTTTTTTCTACTAGTGGTGATATATTATGATGGCTGTTTATATTTCAAAATTAAAACAAAACTTCTCATACATTATTTCATCTGAACTTTATGCCATCTTTGGGAAGTGAGTAATATGCAGGGGAGTATGCTGGGAAATGTTTAACAACCAGCTCTTTGGGGGGGAGGATATATGCCTCCTGGCGCACATTTATGTTTATCCTGCATTATTAACATCTTCTTCATTACTTAAATCTAGACAATCCAATCAATAAAACAATAAATCAAGCCCCAATTTATTGCATTTGAAGATTTCTGAGGTATAAATGTTCACAATAAAAATTTAAGAGTTGCCACTTGCAAGTTAGTAAGACCTGGCTTTAACATACTCCTGGTATAGGTATCATTATCATACCCATTTTATAAGAAGGGAAACTTAGGCTCTCTGGAAACTTCAACCTTTCCCTCAGGTGTCTGTCTTACACACACAAAACTCTCTTCTCTCTCAAAAAAACCTTCACTCCATCCTATTATGCACTCAAGCTCTTATCCTACCTCAAATTCCTTGAAAAAGTTTTCCTCTCTTCTCACTTATTTCTCAAACCTTTGCAATATGGTTTGGACCCATCACTCAAATGGAGCTAAAACTTCCTAAAGATGAACTTCACCGTCTCAAGAATGGTTCACCCTTCTCTAAAAGTGCCTAATTATTATGGCTGTTGTTGTGTTATCTTGGATCAGATCTATGATTTCATTGGTAAAAGGAATAGCCAGTGACTTGTCCAGGATCACCCAATCAATGTCTGTCAGAGTCTAGACTTGACCTTAGGTCTTCTTCCTTCAAGGTTAGCTCAACTCTCCCATGGCTACTAATTCATGAACTTCAGGTAATGAAAAGAGGATGCTTCAATAAGGGTCACTGTCCTTTGTTAGAATTTTAATCCATTTCTCCTGGCCATTTCTTCAGAAGCAAACCAGGTCAGTGAACCGGGCAAGATTTGACACTTAATTGTCACTGTTGGCTCTTCCTACTAAGATCTCACTCTGTCACTCACCTTTGCCAAGTAGATGCAACAAGTGCCATTATTGGGTGAGCTTGTAGGCATCATGTTCTCATTCTCTTGCCTGTGATCACATTCCACAAGTCAGTAACACTAAAAGCTATGGCCTTTTGTACTGAGTTTGGGGAGGGGAGCAGGTCTTCCCTCTTTTTCTTCTCATTGCTTCTTCCCTGCCCCTCTGCATTTCTTCCATGATACTCCTTAGTCAAACACAACATGTACCCTTCAGATTGCTTACTTAAATTTTTTAAAAACTCAAGTCTGTCTCACACATTTCCCTATTCAATATGTAACACCTCATTATATGTTAATCCTTCCAGTCCAATAGTGTATCATTTACTGACCTAAGTGACACAGTTTCACATACCAGTAGTTATATTAAGAGGGCCACTTAAGGGATTGTACTGAGTAGCTCATTCTTCAATTCCTGTCTTGCTTCGTCTGTACAACAAATGACATAATTGTCTCCGGCTTTAGAATTTAAATTATATTTAAAAGGGAAAGATGCCCTAGAAAAGAGAATTACGCCTCTAAAAATCACCTTTTTCCTCCTCTGGTGATTGATGATGGGAGGATTTGGTCGTATGAATAAATTAATTTTTGATTATTCACAGGCCTTTTAAAGTATGAGAGTTTAATAAGCACTGACTGAATTAGAAATTAGCAATGGATAGTGTGCTGAACTTCAGTTGAGGAAGATCTGGGTTCAAATCTCACCTTAGCTACTTATGAGCGGTGTGAACCTGGGCAAGTCACTTAACCCTTCTGGACCTCAGTTTCTTTACAGATAAAATAAGGCAGTGCTATATATTTCATGACTTTGAAGGTCCCTTCCAGTTCTCTCTCTCTCTCTCTATAATATGTATCATATATTATGGAATAAAGAGAATAGCTTTCTTAAGGGAATTGACCTACAAATATTAGATTTTTTCCCCCAAATTAGTAAATACCTATTTCCTAAGATCATTTTGTTGCCCAATCATTTTTAGTCATGTTTGACTCTTCATGGCCTCTTTTGGGGGTTTCTTGGCAAAGATACTGGAGCTGTTTGTCATTTCCTTCTCCAGCTCATTTTATAGATGAGGAAACTCAGGTAAATAGGCTTAAGTGACTTGCCCAGGGTCATACAGCTAGTAAGTATCTGAGGTTGTATTTGCACTCAGAACTTGCTGACTCCAGTCTATCTACCGTGATAGCTAGCTGCCATAGGTCCTGAGGTCATAGGATCATAGATTTAGAGTCAGACATTAGAAGGCCACTGAGTCCAAACCCTTCATTTTACAGATAATGAAGGAAACTGAGATCAAGAGAACTTAAGTGACTTGATCATTCACACAGCTAGTAAGTTTTTGAGGCAGGATTTGAACTCAACTCTTTCTAGATCTAAGTCCAGTACCCCATTGCCCCCTCACCTTGTCAAGAGACATAATTAAAAATATAAATATAGTAATGTAAGCGTTCGCATTGGTGAAATAAGGGGTTAGATTAAATGAGTTGTAAAGTCCTTCCTGCTCTTTTGCGGCAGTGATAGTGGTGGGGGTGGGCATCCAGACCTATGATTTCATCAGTATGTGCAGCTTGGTTTGTAGAAAGGTTGGAGATGTAGACCTACAGTAACTCATGTGTAGTTTAAGAGTCTTAGGGATCTGAGGGGGTGGATAGGTGGCACAGTGAATAGAGCGCCAGCCCTGGAGTCAGGAACACCTGAGTTCAGATCGACCTCAGACACTTAACATACACACACACACACACACACACACACACACACACACACACACAACAAACTAGCCGTGTGACCTTGGGCAAGTCACTTATACCCCCTTGCCTCTTAAAAAAAAGCAAAAAAAAAGAGTCTTAGGGATCTGCCTGAGGCATTAACATGTTAAGTGACTAGTCTATCATCACACAGTATGGAGGATCAGAGGCAGGATGTGAGCCCAGGTCCTCCTAGACCCAGTCTCTGCACTTCACTGCCTTTCTTACATTCTATGATTTTAGAATCCTACAACTAGCTGTGGATGAGAACAGAGAAGTCAACACAGGCATAAATCCATGAACAACCTAAACACAACCTAAACAAAACTACATCTGACTTAAAGCTAGAATTCCATCAGCTCAAGAGACTGAGAATCATGTTAATGAAACTGTCTTTGTGAGTGTATCCCAAAGAGATCATAGAAGCGGGAGGAAGACCCGTATATACAAAAATATTTATTGCAGCTCTCTTTGGTGGTGGCAAAAAACTGGAAATTAAGGGGATGCTCATCCATTGTTCATGGCTGAACAAGTTGTGGTATATGAATGTAATGGAATATACTATTGTGCTATAAGAAATGAGGAGATGGGCTTCATATTCACCTGGAGAGGCTTATACAAACTGATGCTAAGTGAGAAAGGCAGAACCAAGAAAAATTTGGACACAATCACAGACACATCATTTGTGTGACAACCAGCCTTCATAAACTGGACTCTTCTCAGCAATGCAGTTATAAGACAACTCTACAAGTCTTAGGATGGAAGGAGATATCTACATTCAGAGAAAGATCTAGAAAGAACAGAGTTTAAATGGAGACTGAAGCAATCTACATAGTATTATTCTTTTTCATGTTTGGTTTTGTTTCTTTTTTCCCATTGTTCACTCCACTGGTTACAAGCCTTCTATACAACAAGACTAATGTCCAATAGGAAAATATTTGCAGATCCTATTCTTGATTGCATGATGCCATGGAGTGGGGGGAGAGGGGAGAAAATTTGAAAGTCAAGGGATTCTGGAACTGAATCTTGTAAACTAAAAGTAAATAAATAAATAAATTTAAAAATAAAATAAAATAATACTGTCTTTGTGTATCCAGTGCCTAATACAGAGCCAGGTACATAGAAGGTACTTAATGCTAATTGAATGAATGAATGAATGAATGAATGAAGTAAAATTGGTGCTTTTGAGATGCCTACTTGAATGATCCAGAGATGACTCACAGAAAAATGGACCAATTGCAATTTTCAGTTTGGTTATCTAGATGCATTAACTGCTGTGAATACAATGAGAAAGATATTTTTATTCTTTTGTTTTTTAATTATCAAAGCTGTTTAAAACTATGGTTCCCTTTGATTCTCCATCCAGGGTGAGGTGAAGAGACTGAGCCTTTTAAAAAAAACAACACCCTGATTCAGTGATATCTGAACCTTGGAAATCTTAGCAAAAGTATCATAAGTGATTTTTTTCCTGGTGCCATCTTGCTTTTCATTGTAGTTATATGGTGGTTTGGACCTGGTTGTCATGATTTCTATCACTGGTATGGTCATAGACTTCCTGTATCAATATAGATTGCCAACAGTTTTGCAATTTATGTTCTGAGAGAGCTGCCTGGGAACACCCAGAGCATAAGTGACTTGTCCATGGTCAGACAGTGTCAGAGGTGTGACTGGAACCCAGATCTTCCTGATCCATATGACTGGCTCTTTGTTTGCTATTCTGTGCTCCCTCTCATTTCATTTCTGTAGATGAAGAGATTACAGTTCCTTTCACCGCTTGGCAGGCTTAGTATTTACCTGGAAAGGGAAACCATCACACTTCCCCAGAATTCAAACATTCTGGTTGCCCTGAATGCCATGAGTAAGCAGAAATTTTAAGTGAGTGGGGAGAAGAATATTGAGGACAAAAATTATTTTTGCATGCTTTCTGTCAGAGGTAGAGAGATCTCTTTTCCTGATGACCATCGGGAAAACATAAATTTTTCTATCTTAAAAATATATTTAAATTTATTTTTTATAGGTATTTAAAATGTTTTATATTATAGATAATTAACAGATTAAGATGATGAAAGCTATGTGGAATGAAGAAAAGCAGGAAAAAGAAGGCAAGGCTGGAAAAAGGGAGAATCAGAAAAAGCCAGACAAGAGAGAATCAAGAGAAGCCACTTTGGCCCTTATTGCTGAGATCCTGTAGTGGGGTTAATTGGCCCAGGGTGCAGCCCTGTGTCAGGAACACCAAACCAAACTGCCAAGGGAAAGAAGCAATTAGGAGTTTGGATCAGGCATTAAACTGGGTTTGGAAATGAGAGTGGCCAGAGCCTGGCAGAAGGGGGAGACAGGGGTGAAGAGGCAGCTGTGAGAAATACAAGAAGAAATGAGATCAGAGGCCTAAGAATTCCGAGGCTTCTGCTGAGTCCAAGGTAAGGAACAGCAGATGTCAGGGTCAGCAGCAGGAGAGGAAGCCCCACACAGGTCAGGCTGGACCTGGGTAGGGTCACAGAATCAGGGAGAATCAGATTTCCTAGCAGAGCCTTTTCTAGCACCTGCCCGGCTATCAGCTAACCTCAGTGTGCATGGGCAGCCTGTCTGCTTCCAGAAAGGGAAGATGCAAACTGATTGAGCAGTGAGTGAGAGGAGACAGACAGACAAAAAGAGGCAAAAGGGGGAGACAGAAAGGCAGGCAGGCAATGGGAGAGAGGCAAGGAAAAAGAAAGACAGTGATGTAGACACATAAATGCCCGGAAAGAGACACGTATAGAGGGAGAAGAGAGGCGTGTAAACACGTAAAAAAAATGAAGGGAGATAAATAGAGTCACCTTTAGAAGAGAAGTTCTGGAAGAGGTGACAGGAAGTAAATTGAGGCGAGGTGATTAGTCTCTCCAAATTTAACTAATCTGGTTCTCAGAACAGATTATCCCATTCATACATGATTCTTTCTTGAGGCTGCAAGCTTCAGAGTAAGTTATTACTGGTCTTCTAAAGCTCACAGATTGATTAACTATGGTTCTCAACCTGTGGGTTATGTTCAGTTTAAATACATCGTGTATATCAGATATTTACATTATGATTCAGAACAATAGCAAAATTACAGTGATGAAGTAGCAACAAAAATAATTGTGTGGTTGGGGGGTCACCACAACATGAGGAACTGTGTTAAAGGGTCGCGGCATTAGGAAGGTTGAAAACCACCGGCTTAAACCTTTGGCAGTGGTTTTTAACCTTTTTTTTTAAATCTTAGAAAAAATGAATGCAAAACACAAAATGTGCAAAATTCCAAAGGAAGCCAATCATATTTAAACATAATAATAAAAATATACAACCCCCCCCAAGTACACAGGTCTCAAGTTAAGAACCCTTGCAAAACATTTTCTTTTCTCTAAATGTGGCATTTACAGCAAATGTATGGGAGTGGGAGAATGATTTTCCAGGTTACAGGAGCAGTGACCAGAATTCTATTATCTTGGTAGGTTTTACAAAATCATGCTGAAAGTTGAAGGCTTCCCCTTACCCATTCTCTGTGGTATTAATGTAATTGCCTCATCTTCTCAAAGCAGAGGAGTTCTTGAGTACAGGCACACACCTGGATGAAAGGAAGCAACAGGGAGTTTCATCTTCTCACTCATTTTAGCATCACTTTATTCATAAAGTGATCACAAACATGATACATTTTTTTTTGGCAGAAGGACAGAATTTGGGATAGAAGAAAGGGACATTGGCACTGATTT
>JAQQSW010024664.1:0-10044 GCA_028646575.1 Pseudocheirus occidentalis | reverse complement strand
CACAATCTGTCCACTATGAAGATGTCCTGTATAATCACACATCCATGGCCTGTATTGAACTGAGTGTCCTTCTAGTAGGGGTGGGTGACAAGGGAGGAATAGACAGAATCTAGAATTTAAAGTTCTGCAATACCTGGAACTAGGAATAAAGATATACAGGGACTGGGATAGGGAGACCCCTCCTGCCCTACCAGAAAATAGGAGAGCAGAGCAGGGGAGGGGCTTTACAGTGGGATTGCTGTTATGGGGTTGGGGCAGGAGCAAGACGGGGAGAAAATGGGTAATTCAAAAAATGTAATGAAAATGAATAATGTAAACAAGAAAACAAATAAAAACTAAATTAAAAAAAAGATCACTTGAGATTTTTGTTGTTGTAGTTGCTGTACGATATATACTATTAACTCATCATGGGTTTGCCACACACTAAAACTTCCAGATATTTTTCAGAAAAAAAATAGCTTTGTTTGCCAAATAGAGGAACCATGTGTCCCATTTTGTATTTGTGAAGTTGATTTTTTAATCTACATTATCTTATATTTATCCTTATTAAATTTCATATTATTCGATTTGGTCAACAATTCTAACCTGATTTTTTGGATCTTGGCTCTGTTAGACATTTTGTTGGCTTTTTCCCCAGCTTTGTGTCACCTTCAAGTTTGATAATCACACCATCTATGGCCTTTACCCAAGTTTTTGATAAAAATGTAGCTATATCTCTTTAAGTATTACAGAGCCAAGCAGAGATCCCTAGGGAACTCTAGAAATCTCTTTCCAAGTTGACAGGGAACCATAAATGGGTATTTTGTAGTTCCTTCCATAGAATCACTTCTAAATCAATCTAATTATACTACTCTTTAGCCCACATTTCCCCATCTTGTCCAAAAGAATAGAACAAGAGACATTGTCAAATGTTTTGGTTAAAAAAACAAGTCTAAGAAAACTATATTCAGAGCATTCTTGTTATTTATTGATCAAGTAACATGTCAAAAAAAGAAAGGAAGGAAGAAAGAAGGAGAGAGAGAGAGGAAAGGAAGAAAGGAAGAAAGAAAGAAAGAAAGAAAAGAAGGAAGGAAGGAAGGAAGGAAGAAAGAAACAAAGAAACAAAGAAACAAAGAAAGAAAAGAAGGAAGGAAGGAAGGAAGAAAGAAAAGAAAGAAAGTAAGAAAGAAAGAGAGGAGGGAAAAAGAGAGAGAGAGAGAATTTAGTTTGGAGTGTACTGTTCTTGAAGCATGCTAGCTTTTTATGATTATTGTTTCAATTGATAAACTATACCTTAAAAATGCATTCTAGAATTTTGAGAACTTACTTGTCTATAGTTTGAAGTCTCCACTCTTTTTTACTTTTTAAAAAATAGAACATTTTCCAATTTGGGGACACACCTCTTATTCTTCCCAATCTTTCAAAGACTGATGACAGTATCACCACTAAGGTTATCCATTTCATCCCAGGCCGTTGCCTTGACCTGTGTCTTCCCACTGAATTTTGATAACTCTGGAGGAGAGAGTGAGGCTGATGACTTTATGAAACTGCTTCATTTAAATATAATTCATGCCCAAGTCAAGACTTCACCCTAGTAATGCCATTGGTCTTATTTGAGAATGAGGGACTAACAATAGCAATAAGTTTCTCCAAAAATGACATTTCCCATTTTTGTTAGCCTAGTGGGTATGCTGCAGTACCTCCAGAGTTTCTCTGATTATTAATGATTTTAAATATTTTTCAGGGGATTGTTTTTTTGAAAGGCAACATAATTTTGGAGCCAGATGTCCTGGATTAAAATACTGCCTCTGTCACTCTCTGCATGTGCAACCTTGGACAAGTCACTAAATTTCTTTGGGGCCTCAGTTTCCTCATCTGTAAAATAAAATGAATGACTTAAGTGGCCTTTGAGGTGCTTTCCAATTCTAAATGTATGATTCTATGATTGATAGTTTGTATTTCTTTTGAAAGCTATTCATATCTCTTAGATGTTTTTTCCATTACAAATAGATATATGACAATTCTCTAAAAATTTTGGAAATTAAAATGTTATCACAAATAGTTAATGCAAAGGTGTTTTCCTTTTCTTCTGATTTTAGCTGCATTTAGTATTTTATTTATGAAAAAAGTATTCAATGTTACATGACTGAGGTCTTTTTTGTCTCTTATGAATTCTTCTACCTTCAGTCTAGTTATGTATTTTTTACAAAAATAATAAAAATGATCATTTACATAGCACTGTAAGATTTGAAAAACACTTTATGTGTGTGTGTGAACTGGTGAAAAATTATTTGACCGATATAATCCCAGCCCTCCAGGCTGTGGAACCTAGGTACAACCACCTCCTTAACCCTCTTACTAGATGGCACAAAGGGAAGTTTCCTATGTCTTTGTTCCTCAATTCTTATTGGGCAATTTAGAAAATACCATCATTTCACTGGTCCCAACTATAATATCTTCCCCCATTCATGTCAGTATGAACTCCTGTTGTTGCAATGCTGGCTCTTTGTCTAAAACACTTTATAAGTTTGATTTCTTAAGAGATGACCTTTAAAGGAAATGAAAGAGCTATTATATAGTATCACCTTTGGAATCTACACTCAGTAATGGGGTTCACCCTCAAGACTGTTCCCTGTTAATATCTATTATATTCCCTGTTAATATCTATAATATCTACATTCTCCCTTTGTGAAGAGTGATAAAATTTTGTTAATTGCTATCCTTGTATGGTTTTGATGTTCTTCATATGATCTCTTCTGCACTACAATATATTTTCTCTTTTGATCTTCAAAAATACCCAGGACAGTAAGTGCTATTTTAAAATGAAGAAACTGAGGCCAAGATAGGTTAAGTAACTTGTCCAGGTCACACAGGTAGAAAGTCTGAGGCAAGATTTGAACTCATCTTCCAGACATAACTTTGGAAGACATAATCTTCTCTTCTTTGTAAAAATGATGTGATTAAAAAATATGTTAATCATTTATCCATTTGGAATTTATTACAGTAAATGGTATGAAGTATTGATCAAGACCTTTCATATATATACATACAGAGAGAAAGAGAGAGAGAGAGAGAGAGAGAGAGAGAGAGAGAGAGAGAGAGAGAGAGAGAGAGGAAGAGAGAGGGAGAGAGAGATTTGTTTTACAGCTTTCCCAGTTCTTGTTGGAAAAAAAAATTGTCCCTTTCTGAGTAGTTTGTATTCTCTATCAACATATTAACTAATAGTGACAATAGTGGCCAACTTTGTTTTACTCCAGATTTACTACAAAAGCATCCAGTATTTCTTACTAATAAATAATGCCATCTCTTGGTTTTATATGGATACTCTGAATCATGTCAAGAATATGCTTTTTATTCATATCATATCCTTTTTAGTGCTTTTAAAGCAAAAGATTTTTTGTGAATTTATTGATTAAAGATTTTTATGCATTGATAGGATTATGTGATTATATAACTTTATTGTGTTCCTCATGTTGAACCAATCTTGTATTCCTGGTAGAAAAAACAACTTTGTCAATGTAATTAATGTTTTAAATGTGTTGCTATAGTTATTTTGTCTATAATTTTACCTCCATATTTTTAGTGTTGTAGGCTTATGAAGTTTTATTTTTTTCCTTCTGCTTGTTTTTTTTTACATCACTTCATTGGTGATTTTGCTCCATAATTTTCTATCTCTTCTTTATCTCTTCTTGAGTTGGAAGTCAGGGACATATTTGTATCATAGTAAACATAAGCTTTCTTTTTTCTCTGTTTTGGAAAGCATTTTATGTAGTATAGTAGTCATTTGTTCTTTGAATGCTTTATAGCACTTACAGAGTTTTTCATTAGTACTTCATATCTTATTTGCTTGATTTCTCTTTCAGAGATTGGCTTGTTTAGATTTCTTTCCTTTTTTAAAAATTTGAGTATTTCATATTTTTTGATAATTCTCCATATACTTATTTGTTTTTATTTCGCTAGCATATAACTGGGTATAATATTTTCTGAATATTTAATTTATTTCTTCTTTCATTGTTAATTTCCCTACCTCATTTTTTATTTTGGTATTTGGTTTTCCTTTCACTTTTAAAAATTAAATTACTCAATGGCTGTCATCATATCTAAATTTAACTCTTTGCTCCATGTTCTGCCATCTGAGAACAAATAGAGCATGCCTGATCTCTTTCCTACATCACAACCCTTCAATATTTGGATAGCACATACTCTGGAGCTACTCTTCCAATCTCTGCCAGAAGACTGGGTTTCTAGATGATAGCTGCTACTTTTCCCATTAGGGTTCTAACAGAACCTTAAGGGCTGATGACATGTTTTCTAATACTTTTGCTCAAGAATCCCCACCAGTGTGTTTCGACATTGATGGCAGGTTGATAACAATTAATTATTAAGGCTTAATTAGCTTTTATAAAGGGGTTTTTACTATGGTGGTATACTAGCACAAAACATCTCCCCAAAAGTCTGTGTCAAACTCTCTCACCAATACACACAGAGTTTAAGGTAAAGTAGATTCAAGCTTAGAAAGTGAATATTGTAAGATATAGCAAAAACAACTGATCTGGAAACAGAACAAGGAGTATCAAATATCATTGGACTACCTGAAAGCTATCACACACACACACACACACACACACACACACACACACATACACAAAAAGAGCCTAGATAACATATTTCAGGAAATATCTAGATCTCTTAGAGACAAAAATGGAAATCTCACAGAGACAAAGCAGAAATATAAAGAATCTACTAACCATCTCTCAAAATAAATCCCAAAATGAAAACTCCCAAGAATATTATAGTTAAAACCTGGAATTTCCAAGTCAAAGAAAAAATACTGCAAGTAACCAGAAAGAAAGAATTCAAGCAACACGATTTAGCAGCCACCACCATAAAGAAACAAAGAATTTGGAACACGGTATTCCAGAAGGCAAAGGATATGGGCTTGCAGCTGTAATAACTTACCTAGCAAGAGTAAATATAATACTACAGGAGGAAAATATAGATCTTTAGATTTATAGAAAATACAGAAATCTATAGGAAATACAGATCTTTAGATCTATAGAAGACTTAGGCACTCCTGATATAAAGGCCAGAGCCGCATAGAAATTTTGAAGTCCAAACACAGAAGTTAAGAGAAATATAAAAGATAAACATGAATAAAAATAACTATTGAGAAGTAGATTGACAGATCATTTCCAGGAATAATGGCAAAATTGATTAGATCATTTCCAGAACTGGAAGGGAAGGGGATGGTGCATCAGGGAGGCTACACATGGGGGTACTAGGCAGCAAAGCTGCTAGTGAGGCTGTTGAGAAGTTGACTGAGGAGTTGGGACTGAAATGAAACTTGGACAGTCCCTTCTCTAATAATGAGCCAGATGAGTCAGTCACCAATCAGGACAGGAGGACTCCAGAGTAGAAGCTCCAAAGAAAATACAAGAAAGGGAGTTGGTAGTAAAATCCTTGGCCTTTAATGACTATACACAAAATGCACAAAGAATAGGTAATAAACAATATTGACCAGTCATCAGATGACCAGTCATCTGCTTCGGTGTTTTCTTTGCCAAGAGTATAGTAGTTAATAATTTTTTTTACTTGCCTTTATGATTATTTTATCTCTAAATATGGAGGAATCATGAGAATGAGAAGGAGAAGGAATTCTACTTTGTATCTCATCCTCACCAACAGGAAAAAAACTTGTTACTAGAGTGGAAATGAGAGGAAACTTGAAGGAAATGATTACTCTATTTTAAAATCTATACAGAGATTGCTTGTTGACCTTTTGTCTAAAATCAAGTATAATATCTGTTCTTCTCAGTAAAATCTATATAGAGGAGAGGAAAGCCACGCATAGTTTTAAATGTACCTGCTAGTGCAGATTTCAAAAGTTCAGATAAAAGATAGGTATGGTCACATGTATAGTCAATTCTGCTATAACTGGGTTTCAAAAACTTAAATTCGTTCCAACTTTGAGAATAAGGAGAGTTTTGAATTTGCTGTTTCTTGATGTCTTCCTTAAGAAACAGCGAGAGAACTCAGAAAACTGTGCCACTTCACAGTAACCCACAAGCTACGTTCTTTCCAATGCCCATTTCCACAAAACAAATCTCAGGTCTTTGACAAGGTAAAGGTATATTTATTGCATATCTTCTGGTGCAGTAGAAGGTGTGAATGGAGAAAGCCTAGTTAGCCCTTCCATCCCTTTGCTCTATGGCCTCTGTCTAGAGGTCCTGAGTTGCATTCTGCTCACCTTGTTCCTGCAGCCCAGAGCCCTTCTGGAAGAGCAGCGGTCAGGGGTTGTGGACATGGCCACTACTATTTTAGGATTTTATGTATTCATTTAACATGCATAAAATTGTGCTACCATTTTTATTAGGTTCTTATACATTTTTTACATGTCACAGATGAAGTTTGTACCCCTGACACTATTTTCTCCATCAGCTCTGTAGTTTTTATTGTATGATTTTGCACAGCTGCAGTGCTTTGGGGGAATGCATATATAGAACTGCCTGTACCAAAATTCTCCTGGGAAATTTAACTCAGGAGAGATGGAAAGTTCTCAAGAATACAATTCCGAAGACACAGAGAAAAACAATTCTTATGGAGAAACAAAAGAAAGTTGACAAAGAGATTGTACTGCTGCAGATGCACAAGGAATTTGCCAACCAACTTAGAATCTTAAAAAACAATTAAGAAGGTGGAGGTAAGGGCAGGAACAATGGATGACTATCAAAATGTGACATGACGATAGGATTAGAATTGCTAAAGTTTTGAAGGAACTGAGGTTGCTGAAGAAAGCCAACAAAGAAAAGAAAGAGTTTGTTTTCATGTTAGGGGAAAAAAGAGGATCCGAGAAGAGATCCTACTTTCTGGTCTGGATAAGCTGATGAATCCTGATGACAGAAAGAATACAGGACTGTTCCATTTTTCTTTTGATTCTGTTTTTTTCTATTAAGGAGAATGATCTTTGGAATGGAAGGAACAGAATAAAAATGATTTTGAGCAAGTCAATAACAATAAAAGTAAAGACAGAGTATGAGAATGAGTCCCTGGCTATCTTTTAATGAGTTAAAATCACCTGGTTCAAAACTGGTAGATGTGATTGCTAATATTTCCTCCCCTTGCTTGATATCTACAGCTTCTCCCTTTTCTGTAGCACTCTATACCTGGAACTTTCCAAGATGGACACTTACAGCTTCTTGGCTAATTGTTGTCTTCCTAATCAGGGAAGGGAAACAAATTAGATGTACATGATCTAGACCATGCCTCTCCCTATAAAATGGCAGAACCTCTTTTTCATGGAAGAATGACCCTCTTATGTGTAATATGAATGTATATGAAGAGCCTATATCTGCTTGCATGCTGACTTGGGGCGGGGGGAGGGGAAAGAGGGGGAGAAAATTTAAAATGCAAAAGCTTGTGGAACTGAAGTTGTAAACTAAAAATAAATTTATTTAAAAAAAATTTTTAAAATATAGGAATGATCCTGCTATGAGTAACTGAACCTAGACTGTTCACACTAAATGAAAAGGAGTAGCAAGAGTCTGGCCTAATTAGGATGCTGAGTCGAAAGGAAGCTCCTCTATGACTCACTGATCCTTTTCCTCCCCTGACTGTCATCCAAATATCATCTCACCAGGTCTAGATACTTGTTTTCTGGTTAAGTTGAAGATGTATCAGTCTGGTCCATTGGAATTGTGATTCTATCACTGTCCCTGTCCCCTACTCTCTTGTCCTCATTCTCATGAATATCTCAAGTTAAGTGTTTTGCTTGTGTGTAAGGTAAAATTTGCTTATAATAAATTGGTCAGTTCCATTTTTTTGTGGAAATCTCTAAGTTCCAAAAGAGCAACTGCAACAGACTTAGTTTCAGTGGGTAAACACTGGATGATTACCTCACTTTTGTTTACCTTTCTTGAAATTCTTTCATGCTCTGCTTTTTTGGTTCAAAGACTAAAGGTTTCTAAATCTAAATCTGCTTTCTAAATCTAAAATCTGGTTTCCTAAAAGGAAGGTGAGGAAGTCATGAATTCTGTCAAAAGCTCATCTTCCCTATAGAATTATGTTCAGTTTTGCAGAATAAATTACTGCTGAGTATGTCATTTTCTTCTGATAATTGCTAATGCAATTTGATGCTATATTTCATTTTTTTCTTTTCCTTTCTCATTGATGGTAAGTAGTCCTAGATAAATCTACAAAGAGTTCCTTGATGTGTTTTCTGTGTCTTCCTGCTCATATTCAATATTTTCTCTTTGACCTAGAAGTTATATTACTTGACAACAATATTTATAGGTGAGTTAAATCTAAAGTTTCTCTTTGTTGGAAGATTTAATCAGTGTTTACTTTAATCTTTATTTCCAATACTTGGACAATTTTATTTTATGATTTCCTGCAATGGAAATTTCCTGTTAGGTCTTTTGTTGTGTTCTTCTGTTATGTTAGTGATTAATAAACTGACTTTGTGAGCTTTTTCAGATAAATACTTTTTATTGTAGAAACCTTGTATGTTCTTATAATTTTGCTGTCTTTCTATCTTGCTGTAATAATTCTTGTGTTTTTACTTCTATCTCATCATTCTTTTTTTTACAATCCATTTACTGCAGTATGTCCAAAATTCTACGTTTTTATAACTTCTGTTTCAAGCCATCAATTACCTTTTTGAATTTTTCCTTGAGAGCTTTAATTTTGCTCCTCATCTTTTCTTAAAGTTAATTTTTTATTAATCTTTCATCTCAATATGATAGTTTTGTGGCCATTCTCTTCTCTATTCTCATCAATCAAAAACCAATTGATTAATTAGCATTTTGGTAATTATTAAAGAAATATTCTCTTATTTGGGGCATTCTTTTACTCCCTAGTATATTTTGAATTGATTTTTTAAATGAAATTTTCTTTGTTTTCCACTTTATTCCATTGTTCGGTAGGTTTTTCAGTGGGGATTTCCCTCTAAGGATTTCTTTCTTCTCACATCCTTTAGTAATATTTGGAGCACTTTTTGCTATTCTGAAATGATAACGGTAGCTAGGCTTAGACACAATATTTAATTCAATCATCTAATCCTGGACTTGGGAAGACCAAGTTGAAATACCATCTTTGAAGTCTATTAGTTGGCCAAGATGGTGGCATAGAAGCAACAAGGTTTTGCAGCTCCCATATAGCCGCCTCAAATACCCATAAAATATGACTTTAAGCAAATTTTAGGGCTCAAAAACTCACAAAAATTACAGAAAAACACATCTCCTGCTGAAGGCAGCTCGGCAGGAAGGGCTCATCGCAGCACACTGGGAGCTGAAACCAGCCCGGACTGAAACCACAGTTTGGCCCTGGAGCAGCCAGGATGAACTGCAGCTGGAGCCTTCAAGAGAGTGGATCAATAGCAGCTGTGGCAGTTTCTAGACTTATCAAGCCATAAGAAACAAGGATAAAGTGAAAGGTTAGTGGAACTCGGCTAAATGTGGGGGAGAAAAGAGGTCTGGCCAAACTGCCTCCAGGGCAAGGAAGTGGGAGAAGTAGCAGCCTGGCAGCCACCTCCATGTGGCTGCTTCAGAACTCCCGGCTTGCAAACTGCAGGGGAACCAAGCAATTGGTCAGAGGCTGAGTGCTCTTGTGTTGAGCGGCCTGGATCCAGATCGTGGTCTTGGGTGGTGGTCCTGGGGTGTGTTTTCAATGAGCCAAAGCTGGTGGGGGCTGCAGCGGCCTCCCAATAGATCCAGCACCTGCAAAACCCCCAGCAATTTGGGACAGAGCTTTCCCACCTGGAAGCAGAGCTCCACAGAGCTAAAAAATCAAGTAATTGACTGGCCAACATGAGCAGGCAAAGGAAGCAAAGTAAGAATGGCAACCAAACTTTAGATTCCTTCTTTGGGGACAAAAAGGATCAAAGCATGGAATGGGAGGAAGACAACACAATCAGAACTGCCACACCAAAAACTTCCAAGAAACATAAAGATTCCCTAAAAGAAGAATTTTGAAAACCAAGTAAGGGAAGTGTAGGAAAAACTGGGAAGAGAAATGAGAATGATGCAAGAAAATCATGAAAAGAAAGTCAACAACCTGACTGAAGAAAAT